>CAEFZY010078732.1:0-17788 GCA_903066815.1 Brachyrhaphis roseni
AAGATTACAAGGAAAGAGGTTGGGCTTTTTCACATAGTCACACAACAATTGATCAATACACTTTCCCACAAGATGTTCTCGGACCTTCTGTTGGCATCCCCCTACAAAAACACAAGGCTGACCGTTGTAAATCAGCTTCACAGGGAGCTGATAACACAGACAGCTAATGATCAAAGCAGCTAGTAACACAAGAATGTGAAAACTTTCCGAACCTCCAACAAACCTAGAAAGACAGTTAATAGTGTATCACAAAACAAAGGAGTCAAGTAACCAGCACACAGAATAATAATATGAAAACACAACCTTTCAAATAAACTCATAAGTAAATGAACTTAGATCATTTTCCTAACAACACCATTCATTCATCCATCCATTCATTCATTCATTTTCTTCCACTTGTCTGGGGTCGGGTCACGGTGGTAGCAGCTTAAGAAGCTGCATACCACATTTCTATTCTTGCACAAAATACATTGAAGTTTGAGGCTATAACATGATAAAATGTAAAAGGTTCAATGGATATAAATATTTTTTGAAAGCCCTTCATTCCTAGGAGGTTGCAGTCATTAGTTTACACAACTTTGAGAAGTTGCCACTTCAACTGGGACATTCTAGGACATGGCTTAAAAAAAGTTACTTGAGGACATTTAAATGCATTCTATCCAGAAGGTGAAGACTTGGCTTTAGCCGAGTCTGGACAGGGACAGAAACTTCTCTTCCCTTAAGTCACTGCCAATCTGTTAATTACAGCACAGACCACAGGGACTAATGATCATGTTCCACAGACTGGTAATGACACAATTATAACTGCGAGGATATCAGTCATCTCCAATTATCTCATTCAGTGTCCTTGGACTGCATAGGCACACACAGAAGAACACCCACTCGCACGCACACACACACACCGCCTTTGTTGTGAATAAGACAGAAAACTAGATGACTCAGTGTCATTGAAATCAATCGTTTCCATGCATAAACTTTCGAAAGTGGCAAGAGTTTTTAAAGAGGAAATCAGTGCTGTCACGTGAATGTACAAGCAGTTTAAGTTTCAACTGCATACAAAACAAATCAATTTTTACTTTAATAAAGTAATTTGAGCTTTGTTGCTCCTGCTTTTTGAAAAAATAAAATAACAAAGAAAAGATCAGTGGCTATCATAGCACTTGTTGCTTTTTTTCCATAATTGATTTTAGCTGCCAGAGAATACATCATGGATTCACGCTTGGATTTGTAGCTTTCAGCCAAAAACGTGCAGAGGTATGTGACCTAAATGTTCTGCAAGGCTGTCTTAACATTCACACCAGATTAACTGCTGACAGCTAAACCCTCCAACAGCATTTTTCCGTAACTGTGACTGCACTAATTTAACGCTCCAGTACACCAAGATGAGCTGCTACATTCGAGAAGAGCAAGAACAAAGCCACGTTGCATGTCAGGCGACAACTTTGTTTTCTTTCAGAACTGCATGACTTTTCCATTGGTTTGGCTGGTGTTCTTCAAGATTTAGAAGTAGGTAAAATATTGCTCTTTTGTCAGAGTTCTTTTTATGTTTTATTATTTTATCTAGAAAAAACATTTTTAAAGTACTGTATTTTTCGGACTTTATGCCGCTACTTTTTCCCCACGCTTTGAACCATTATAGCCCGGTGCGGCTTTTCTGTGGATTTTTCTTCAACTACAAGAGGGCTCTTTAGCAGGAACTGAATCATTGGAAGTCAAACTTGAAAATCAAAGAAGAAAGTGCTGATTTTCATTTAGAACAATATTTCTCTGTCATCCAGCAGGCACGACAGAGAAATATTTTCAAACTCATACCCCCTCATCATGGAAACCACACGAAGAAGTTCATTCTATGATGCCGCTTTTACGTTGAAGGCCTTCGATCTGGCAGTACAGATTGATACGTAACCTCGGCGTGAACAAATCTATGGTTCAGCGTTGGAGACAGAGGGTTGCGTCCTTATTAGCAGATTTATTAAGGACGCAGCCCTCCGCTGCTGGTGGATATATAAGCCTGGTGCGGCTTATATATGTATGTTTCTAATTTTGTTTGTCTTTTTGAACTTTGTGGGTGCGGCTTATACTGAGGTGCGCTCTATAGTCAAGAAAATATGGTACTAACGTTATACATGGTACAGTGGTAGAAATCACAATGACAAAAGTCTTGAAATGCTGGAGCTTTATTTCTGGCCTATGGATTTCTCTTTCTATTGCTCAAAGGCCTTTGTCTTCCATATGTGTGGAATAATGCTTTCCTTTATTTGAATCATTGCCTCATGACCCCCCTCACCATGTGTAGTTTAATTACATTCCAGCCACTCCTTGTTTGTTGAGATTTTGCAGGAAAATCTTCAACATATACAGTAGCTGCTATTAATTATAATAATCATAATATTGTGGAATATAAATGATCTGGGCTTTTTTAGCTTTTCTTCTAACTTGTACAAAATCTCTCACCCCAGAATATGTAAGCCATTTGTTTATTTATAAAAGATGAAACAAAAATGGAAAAGGTTTGTGGAAAATCAAGTTGACACCTAAAACAATACTCCTTGGCGTAATCATTTCTGAAATTCAACAGCTGACTGTAGCAAACATTGACCATAAATACATCTAGCATAAAATTGATTGAATATTCCCATGCGGGAGGTAAAGCTTGTGTCCTTAACCTGTACGCTTTTCTGTTTTGTTTTTTTCACTGAAGTCATAGCAAAATTCACCCAAGATGCTGTTTTCAGAATTTGAATGTGGGGAAAATTGGTTTATTTTTATCAAGTAATTGATAGAGGCTGGCGTAGCTGTCACAACTGGTTTCTAATTGGTTGGAATGTTTGGACCATTTGCATTTATTTTCTCAAATTGTAAATTGACTTACAGGGTGCATTCCCCTTAGCTCTGCTGAATCAGACAAAAGCTCCTTTGCTTGGAAAGTCAAACTTATTTGGAGAGTTGTGAGTGTGCAATCAAACCCCGATGCAGCTCGAGAAAGCTAACTCTGGCCCACTTTGGGTGATTGAAATGCAGAACACTTCAACACAGTGCATTGTGGGTAAACATAATCAATACAAATAGAGATGCAGTAAGATATTGAGAAGAAATAGCTCATAACCAACGGTAGAGTGAGAACAATGTAACACCTCTGATAGAAAAATGGTCTGACAAAAATGTATCACATCTGCTGGTAAGAACTTGCAGGAATTTGATATGCTTAGAATGAGGGGCAGTTCAGGGGAAAAAAAGAAGAAGTTTCATTGAACTGAAGAACAACATGGATAAAGAAAAATATGTTATTCAAACGGTCTGGTTGATGTGTTGAGCTGCATTGTGAACCAGAAACTGCTAACCTTAACCTCATTGAGTCTCCAATTAAGCCTGGTCCACTGGAATATTACGTGTGAAAACAAACTTTGTTCTTTGGTCTGAAAATGACCTTAATGAAAACTGCAGTTAGGTTTGAACTTATTTCACTTACACTGTAATTATCAAAAAGGAAAATGTGGTTTAAAATTATTGGTTAATTATATAGGTTCAAGTGTTATGATGCTAGGTCAACAGAAGGCCATCAATGATCAGACAGGAACCGGTTACACAAATTTCTCCTGAAATGATTGAAACATAAATTCTGCCAGCCAGCAGATGGCTGCATTGAAAGGTTCAGTGTTAATAAAGAGCAGCTGGTGTTTTCGTCTGACCTTCCTTTAATGAATGTCCTGCAGTGAGCAGAGAGTATGTCCCCAATGACAAGTGTGCAACTCCTCTGATGGATGACATACAACTGGTGAAAAAAACATGCTTTCACAATCCACCAAGTCATGTTCAAGTACTGCACTTTGATGTTCACTTTTCTGTCAGGATATTGAAACCAATTTTAAAAGCTTTCCATACATCTATCCATGTGACACATGCCTCACTTTTGTGTATGCTGCATGAATTTGGAAATAATTGAAAAACAACCTGGATAAACTCTATGCTATAACCAGTTGATATTTTTTTGTAAGTTTAGATAGTGGCGATCTGCTAGTGCTTTGTGCACATTTTCTATTGCTGCTATAGAGATGCATTTTCTTTACTGTGCTGCTTTTAAAGAAATGGCATTATGTAAAATCATATTATGTCATTCCATCCTCAAAAGACATATCTGGAGTGTTCCTTGATGTTAAAGGCTTAACAGAGAAATGTTGTTGTGATGATGTGGAGAAGGTGGAGTGATGGAAAGAACAGGAGCTTCTTAAAGAGAGAGAGGCAGGATTTCAAGTTTTAAATTGCATCATGTTTGATATATTTAGCATTTGAACAACTTAATATAACTTGGTCATGTGATTGTGGCATAAAATGACAGTTTTAAAATGATACTAATGTTTTAACTCAAGATGAGTTCAGAAATCAATATTTGGTGGAATAACCATGAGGTTTTCAATGGGGTTCAGTGCAGTGGTCTCTTCATTTTTTCCAGAGCTGTAGAATAAAAAGTCAATACTAGGATAAAGATAAATTGCTAAGGTACCATTAAGAACATAACTAACATGCGGGGTAAAGATCTTGTGACTGATGAGTGTCAGAAAGGGTCTTTGAAGATGAAGAAGATTGCTCACATTTGAGCAGCTGAATGACTTGATAATCGATCTCCTGGTTATTCACACATTGGTTCTTTTAATGAGTCAGATAACAGACACAGTATCCTTTGCTTGGAGCTGTTGACTTCATTAAGAGCAGTAATGGTGTGTAATGATGTGATACAGTTTTATCCTGTCAGAGCACAGCAGCAGGGTGTTGACTTCTGGCACCATTAACATAATGATGGCCACCAAGTATTGTCAGGACATATGCTGTCCACCTGCTCTGGGGCTTTGATCAGGTTCAAACTGAAGAATGTGTTCAGAAGTTTTTCAAAAGAAATTACTGATACTTTGTAGGATTTGATGTCTTCAGTGTCATAGTTGAGATTTGCCAAGCTTCTTCTTTTTCAGTTCTGACCATTATGTTTTGTTTTATTTACTTCCTGTTTGGTTTGAATTAATCTCACCTCTTGTTGAATTTTGCTTACTTGTTTTCAATTGCATTAGGTTCTTGTATTGTTGTTTCACACATTTCTATTTATGTGATTTTCCAATACGTAACTTAAAACTGCTTTAATTTATTTTGGAATTATCAGAGAAAAAGGGGCTAAAAATAAATGCAGATTACACTTTAGATATATTTTTGTAGGACAAAAGTTTTTTTTTGTCCTTATATTCTCTACATTGTGTTAGTCTATTAAACAGAATCCAACTACATACACAAAGTGTTCTGTGTGAGATGTGATCAAGGGTATAGGATAAAAAATATAAAATATATATCTACGTAACTTCTGCAGAAAATCCTGCAGGTTAATCCGAAATCCAAAATTCTAAATATTAGAGATTAAATTTGGTAAATGACATAATTTATTTAAGCAATTTGTCCACTTACGTAAGGTTTGAGTTTGTATTATTAGAAACTTTTAAATTATTTACAGAGTGGTCAACACACCTAACTCATATGAACTTGAGAAAGTATTAGGAAAATAATCATTTGTTCCAAAAGCTTTGTTGACCTTTAGTACAGTGTGATAGCATATACTGTCACACAGTATGACCTCCATTTGATCATATTTCTTTTTCAAGGAAATGTTTTTCCACAAGAAATATGTTAAACACTATTGTAGTTCATACTGGCACACGTCAACACAACTGACTGGAAAAGCAGTAATGTGTAGAATGTCCTCCATTCTGTTCTGCAAGTACAGCTCAGTTGTGTGATTGAGAGGCTCTTCACGGAAGAAAAAAAGCACAAGTCAGAACTTTCCTAAGCTTCACTGACAGCTTTGACAACCAAAAGTAAGCTTTCAAAAAGGATTAAGCAATGCGCAAAATAAGTTTCAACCAAGATCTGTTTTGTCTGTAGACATTACATTTTGCCACACGTTACTTACGCTGCTTTGCTGAAGACTATTAATCTCCTGTGAAATTAAAACAGAAGTTTGCCTTTGTGAATTCTCTGCTTTATGACTTGGGAAATTAGATTTAGCGCAGCAGCTTGAGAATTGCTCCCAATTTAACATTCAAGAGAAAGCCAAATAATGTCAGTGCCTGTGACTGGCAGATGGTTAAACGGTCTTGTTATCTGCAGACACAGGATATGTAATCACAGAAGGATGCTCACCTCCATCTGAGTGGTGCTTCTTTCTGCAAAGTCTCTGTAAACGTAAATATCAGGTTGTAAATCTCAGCCATAATACTGCTGTAGTCGCCGCCTGGCAGTGAACGCATGGATTGTTCAGACTGAGGCTGTGAATCAGTTCAAGCTTTATGATCCTGACTTAACTAAGCTGCCACCTCTTTCCTTGTTTTTCTATTGAAAGAGAACAAGCTCTAATTATTTTTGTGGTCAATAAAGCACAAGCTAAATGTAAAAAAAAAATACATAAGCCATTCTGTTGCTAAACAGCAAGTTGGTTCATAACCAGTTAATGTTTGTATTTATAGTATTCTATGCAGGCCTGGGATGTAATTATGCAAAGTTGTTTTGACTAAAAATGCCGTACTTCTTGAAAATTACATTTAACCTTTTTAATTCCTACTAAATACTTAACCTGCTGAATGAGATCATTTTAAAATGCTAAACATGTTTGCTTGGCATTGATCCAGTAAGACTTCTGCCCTCTACTTTAAATAACATACAGGTAAGAAAGGAAGCAGTCAGATTGCTCTGTAATTTCTTTATTTTTGATTGAACTCCTTATAAAAATGTACAGTGTAAAAAAGTCAACAGAAGGTATAAAATAGGACTATAATATTATACATGTTGCACCTGATAAAAGTACAACTTTCACTGAAATAGCTTATAAAAACATGCACACATAAACACATTCTACCTCTACCATTCTACCTTCATAACTGTTTACAGAAAATATGTTAAAAAAAAATTTAAAGTAAAGAGATAAAATTAACACTCATGATAGCTGAGACAAATTAGCTCATTCAAATTAAGGAATACACTTAAAACACTTAGAGACTCAGAAAACATTTTTTCCATATTGTTTGCATTTACCATTAAATAAGCAATAACTGAGCAGTTTTTGACAAAGGGATTTTATACACAATTCATGCAAAGCAACATGTTGTAGCACCAGATGCTTGGGGATGCGCCTTGGCTACACTTTTGCTGTTTTAGTTGTTTTACACTCAACTTTTGTGCATTCTAAACCTTGACATCTAAATATTTTGTTTCAACCATTTTTTAGGTGCTGTAGTAGCCAGGGCGACGTTGCATCTCTACCGCCGACTCAAAGTAATTTTCTAAATTCTACCCGTGGAATACTTTTAATTTTTACTATATGGCTATCAACCAGGAACAGGCAGATTAGTTATTTAGACTTAATCAGGGATAAAATATTATGACTGTCAACTGATCCTAAACTACACAAAATCGTAATTTGTTGGTATGAATTGAGGAAATAAATTGATGATGGGGTGACCTGACTCAGCAATGAAAGTCTGGGTACTGAAATGTTAAAAATCTGACAGCAACCTGAACAAAATCAAGCAAGACCTAAAAAACAGAGTTGAAATGAGAAAATCTGGGTTACAGTCGATTTACATAATGCAATGCTTCAGATTATGGATGATACCTCAGCTCTATGAAAAAAGTCAGGATTTATATGTTTAAGTTACTTAAAAAAAATGAAAGAAAAAAGCCATATGAAATTTATACTCAAATGATATTTGAGGGTTATTATGACTCCATATTTCTATGAGCTTGATATATTTCTGCTCAAATAATAATAATAAAAAAAACCTTTCCAATATCATAACTGTATTTTCTTTTTCTCTTTTATCTTTATAGGTCTTGAAAGCACAAATAGTCAATGAATATAAATTTGTGTGAGTAATTTTTTGAAAGACATAAATTAGTGATCCTGTGGTTCAAAATTAAACAATCTCTTTGCGGATATGTCTAGCTTAAGAGTTGGCTTCATACGAACGCTGTGCCAAGCATCAGGGAAAAAATGCTCAGACTTTTCAAATTATGGAAATAAAAAAAATGTTACATAACACTCCAGATGCAGCACATCATTATTTTACATATTTGGTGCCACAGAATCATGTTTCTAAAGCATTTCTACCAATGTGTCAAAATCCTCTCAGCACATTGCAGTGAAGCTGCTCTATTATTTGTCCAGCGCTCACAAAAAAAAAAATAACACTATGCAGATAAACATTGAAAACAACTATACTACCTCTGCACAAGGACTGAGGTCCTAAGAATCTACCTCAGTACAGCTACAAATACACACATAGGAAACATGTAAATAGGAACATTGAAAATTCAAGTATGTAGTCCTGAAATCAGGTTTGGTCCATACAGTACAAACATGTTCTGAAATGTTTTCCTTCACATTATGAAATTTTTTATATAAAAAAAGAAAATCATTTCAAGTCCCTTTCAGTTATTTCACTGGGAAAGTAATGTTGTTTCCGTACTACAATTTCCAAGCACAGATAATTCCCCTGAACATGCACAAGTCCACTACTGTGATGATGGAAGCTTTAAAGATTTCTCCACATTCTTAGAATTAAAAAAAACACACTACTTTAATAAAAACCTCAGCAAGTTGAAGCTCTTACTGCAACTATCTAAAATAACTTTTTTACAAATCATATCAGCCTTTTGTTTTTCATGTAAGCCAAAGTCCAAACAACCAATAAACGACACAAACACAATTAAGCTTAATAATTAACTAACAATCTACAGTTCAATACTGAAGTTAACTGGTTACCATTTCCACAGGAGAGTCAGAAATTGCTCACCAATTTACAATAGAATTAAAAAGCTCTTAATATTTATCTGAAACTCTATTCTTATTGCAGTTTTTTTAGTAGATTACATAATCATGTATCTTGGGAAATTGGTGTAAAATTACCAGCTCAAGGTCTTACACCGATCTTCTAATATTATGTGCCATCCAGATTGAGACTTTTCAAAAACATATTTTTACTATTTTTGATAGTTTTCATTCTAACCAGTTTTATATTTATGCTTTTGCTCTTTGGGTGATTTTTCTTTTTGCAATATTTACTACATGCTAATTAGATACCTAAACAACATTTGTTTACTTTTGAAATCATGTTCAAATGTGTATGCTTACCATTTGAACATGTCATTGACTTCAGAATATGTAAGTCAATCCATTAATTTGAGTACTTGACTATTCAAAAAAAAAAATTACTGCCATGCATTTCATGTATCTGTAGCAAACTTTAATTTTTGCAGTTTTTAGATTACTTAGTGGACATTTTTTGGGGGTATTGTTACCTAAAGAGCATCGTTTAGAATGATTAACAGGAGACCTATATTTCCAGGGCAAACTGAGCTGTAAATGCAAAAAAGTGATCTACATGAATACCTCTGGTGCTCTGATTGCACTCCTTACTTTTGTTGGCGCTAAGACAAAGTAGTACAAAAATGTTTTTAAAAGTGATGTCGTAGTCTACATGTAGGATGTGGAATAAATGTTAAGAAAAATATGTGCCCCAAGACTAAATTTTTAAAGTCTGCATTATCAAAATGAGCATTTCAAGACAGATGTCAATACAGTACAGTGTTGTGACACACTGGCATAACAATGCCGTATGCGTGTTTCAAGTTGTTGTCAGGGTCTACAGCAGTATTCAACCTTAGTGTGTCAAAGTCCATATTTACACGTTTTAATACTACCTGAGAGCAAAGTAGCTTCATGCTTAACCCCTGAGGTAAGATATCAACAAGTAAGAAACATACCTACACATACTTTACAATACAAAATGGGGGACCAACGCACAAAAAGGTTGGCAGTTTTATACTTGCATAAAATAAAAAGCATTCTTAATCTAAAGCTGTGAGAAATTTCCAGCTAAAGGAAGTTCACATTATTGAGCAGTAGTGATGTAAGGCTTCATGGATGACTGATCAAAATCAAAAAGATTAGTGTATACTGACAAACTCCCGTCCTGATAAAAGTGAATGCTAGTTTGGATGTTAGTTAACTTATTGCAGAAATGTGCTCATATTACAGTTTTCAGTATAAAATTCTAAGGTTCTCACTCTGCTATTAAAGTGGCAGCAGTTGTGCTATCACTGTAAAACACATGGTGACAGGATACAATTTATATCATTTAATCTTCTTAAGAGCAAATGGTGCATGTCTGATGAAGGTCAAAGATCACCAAATTAGCACCCTTGTAGACAGAAAAAAGCAAGAGTGCTGCCCCATTAAGTGTTGTCTTCTAATTTAGGCATCAAGTACAAATGTCCTCTTGAGGACATTCATCAGAAATCCTCTTTAGGATTTCTGATGAATGTTCCTTTCTGAAGTCAATATGTAGCAATGAAATATGTTCATTTCTTCCAGTTTCTGATTTTAGGCTACATGAATTACTAATACTATGCATCGGTACTAAAGATTTTAAAGATGAAATGAAAGATTTCAACTTTTGAGGTGTATCTACCCTAAGAATCACAACTCTCTCCGCTTTCTGTAAGTGGGGAAACATGAGAAATCAGCAGTGCATCAAATACTTACTTTCCTCACATTAGTACACTGTGAGGACACTATCTAAATAACTGTTTAAGTATGCTGCTTGACCATAAACAATACTACTAGGTAACGCTTGGTATTCTTGGATGGGTTTTTTCGAAAAAGACCAAAAAAGGAAGAATGAGGGTAAACTAATGCTAAAGATGTACCTGTTACTCAGTTTTGTTCATTATTAGACACAGATGTTATTGCTTCTGTGCCATTTACTATAGCAGTTTCTTAGAGTTGTGAAACAAAGTGTCTTGTGACAAGTGCTGCAGTAGACGGGTGATTTTCTCTTGCAGACCACACATGACCTCCTTCCAGCGGTGGCCCGATTTCTGGAGGCCACATTGCTCATTTGTTCAAAAAAGTAAGCAGGCAGGTGCCCTAAACCTGGGGCATCACACTCTGCAACAGCTGCCTCACCAGTGGAAGCATTCTGGCCGACTTCCACTGGGCAGGAAGGAACTGAGCCAAGCACCACATCAGAAGAGGAGGACGGTGGCACTGTGTTTAATGCACCAGGCTTGATGTTCATTGGAGGCATAGGGGGCATTCCAAATGGAAAGATGGACAGCATAAGGTTTTGTGGGCCTGACCGGCGTGGAGTAGAGCCTATCTGAGCCAGGGACAAAATGAGTTTTTCTCTGAAGAGTTTCTGTGTACCTGTTGGTCGATTTTGCATTTTGCACATTTCTTTGTGGAGGATGAAGGCATTTACTGTTGCTATGTCAACAAAGTGGTAGAACAGAGTTTTGTACCATCTCTGTGTCTTGTGAAGGACATTGTAATAGCCAATAAGTGCATCGGATAGGTCAACACCCCCCATGTGCTTGTTGTAATCTTTGACGCAGCCTGGAATGGGAACATGCTTTACTGTCCACTGTCCGTCTTTGCTTTTCACTTTTCGCTTTGCCATATCATTGCTGTAAGCTTTGTGCATAGTGGTGCACATTGTTACCTCTCTGGTGTCAAACCACTTAACAAACAACAAATCCCCTTTTCTGATCCACCTAATGGTTCCTCTGGGTGTTTTGTGTGGCATGTTGTTTGGTTTTTCTTTGGGATAACCTGCTATGTTAGAGCGAATAGTGCCACAGGCCCAGATTTTCCTTTTAAGAAGGTCAAGAAACAGAGCTGGGCTAGTGTAAAAGTTGTCAACATAGAGCTTGTAGCCTTTGCCGAGAAAAGGGATGTTCAGTAGTCTCATCACAGCATCATAGCTTATCCCCTTCCCTGTGGGTTCCCCATCTTTTCCGACATAAACAAAAAAATTCAAGGTGTAGCCACATATTGAGTCTGCCAACACAAAGAGCTTAAATCCCCATTTTGTTGGCTTATTTCTGCTGTACTGCTTAAATCCGAACCTTGCTTTGCTCGCCACCATTCGTTCATCTATAGAGATGTGCTGGTGTGGGTGAAAGTGAGTGTGACAGGCTTCCAGGATCTGCTCATACAGTGGCTTTATCTTAAAGAGTCTGTCATAACTCAATGTTCCCTTCTTTTGGTCGTTAGCTGCTTCCTTAGAGGGATCATTCATATGCAGGCTGCGGGATATGGCTAGGAAACGTCTGCAAGGCATGACAGAAGCAGGAAATGGCAGACTGAATAGTGTAGATCCTCTCCAGAACTCTTTCAGAGTTTTCAGTGGTACAATGCCCATGTAGAGGACAAGGCAGATGTAAGAATACATATCTGCTGCTGTAACAGGCACCCAGCTTTCCCTCTGGCCTTGGCATTTCTTTTCCCCATATGTATTAGTATTTCTTACCAGTGTATCAATTACTGTAGTAGTGAAGAACAGTTGAAACAGCTCAAGTGGTGTGTAACTTGCTGTTCTGTTCAGCTGGGGACCTACATCCCTCTGTGGTCGGAACCGTGCCTGAGGAGGCTCGGCATCTTCCTCATCAATATTTCGCCAGCGGTCGCCATCATCTCCATCTTTGTCTGGCCCTAAGTCTCGTCTTTGGCGCTTCCTGCTCTGAGTGTTTCTGCTTGGACTGAAGAGTCTCTTGCGAGAATTGCGAGAGGAGGAGTGATTTTTGGGTGTAGTTGCATTGTTGACCTTCTTACTACAAGTGCGTCTCCCCCCCCATGTCTTGGATGCAGACGTCAGGGGCGATGACAGTGGAGAGGCATATACAGAGCGACATTGCCTCCTTGAAGCTCTTCTCTTTGCAGGGCTACAGTTCCACTCAGCAGCTGAACTCTCCTCATCAGTGAAGGTTTTCCTGTACACAAAGGAGATGGATGAGGGTTAATGATATACAAGGTAATAACTGTTCTTTGAACAAAGCTGGAACTTCATCAGACAATTTATAACCATGTTCCGACCCACCAATATGAAAAATAAGAGCAAACATATTCTATTATTATCTCATGCAAATGTTGCATTCAGTATCAGTATGGACAAGAGCCCTAGATGTATGCTGTAGATTTGGGCCAGCTGCCAAGGTATATCAAGGTTTTTTAAAATTTGTAATTTTCAAAAGGTGAGCAAAAGCATTTATTTTTTTGTAGACGACACTCTCAACAATAAGTGTTTTTACTTTAAAAAATGCTATATGTAGTTGGTTTATGAATTGATACGACAGCAACAATGCAATTTTAATATCAATGTTATAGTTAAAAATGTATTTTATCAGGTGTTGAAAGATTAATTACATTTTTTATGTGTGTGACTTCATGCCACTTGATAAACCACAGTGTTTTTACTTTAGCTTACAAGCCCATGCCTATTATGCTATTCATAATTTCAACCTCTTTCTCTGCAGTCTCTTGGACTCGATCCAGCAGTGCGTGTTATAAAAATAAAACAAACACTCTCTGTAAAGTCCACATTGTATTAAACAATAACAGCGGCTACGTTGTCTGACTCAGTCCTAAATGGATATGACATTTATCGTCCCTCATTTCTCTTGGAAAAACTTGATAGCCTACACTTGACAAACAGGTTTAATTATGTATATCAGAGAGCCATTCCTGTGAAGCTGTTCACTCTGCAATGAGCAGTTAAGATTAGGTTGGAGTAAGAGGCATGTCTCCTTGAAGCCCAATGATATGAATAAGATACATTAAGTCTCGCTTTGTAAAGCTCAAGGTTGGTTGTTTTTTATTTTGCTCCAATAGTTGTGTAGATTAGCTGACTGAATTAAAAAAATATCTCACAGGCAAAGTTTCAAAAACACGATAAAAAATAAGTTTGAATATGAGTCAGCAGGAGTATAAATATTTTGAGACCATAACACTGAATATGGTTAAGGAATCTGAGAACTGAATGTAATATTATGTAATAGTGTTTATACAACTGGACTGCATGGCTGAATCTTTAACCATGTAGCTGTGCAGTAAGAAGCCCTGAGTTCAAATTCTGGCCTTTCTTGGATGGTTTTCCCTCTGGTTTTCTAAAATTTGAAGAACATAGATATTAAATGACCTGATCGCTCTAAATTGTAAGAGTACTACATGTATTGCAACCAGACTGAATCAGCACTATAGATGGTTAACAGTCAGGCTATCTGCCTGACTCTGTCCTCCTGGGACAGGTAAGGACATAAAGTAGTCCAGAAACTGAAAAAGGTCTGCTTTGTGTTTCACAACTGCATTTTGAGTTACTACCTATAGAAACAAACAGACATCTAAAGTACCTAAAGAAAAAACACCCGCTGTATAAATCAAGCTTGTCCACAGCTGCCAATAGGCATCATTTATTTTCCTAAATGAGTGATAATTTGTCATGTTACAGATGTACAATGAGGTATATTGTGGCTAAAGTTATGCCTACCAACCAATCATAGTGGCTACCTGGCAGGGTATTGAGTTATAGTGGATAGGTTGTGTGAAAAATTAATACTGTAATATTTATTTATAGGTAAGCATCAAAACTAAATAATTAAATAGCAGTGTACTTTTACCACTTACAATAAGATAAGCCTGCAGAACTCAATGTACAAACTGAAAGTGCTACTTTGATTGCAGCAGGGTCATCGCCTTTCAAATTATGTCCTTCCTTCCAGATCCTACTTCATAAAAATGGTGGCAAAAATGTATGAAGAAACCAAAGACAAGTTGAAAAACACCCTAAAAGAGACAGAGGGCACAAATTTTTGGAGGCATAACAGTTTCTTGGGGAGGACTAGAAAATGGAGTTCCACAGCCTGACAACAATGCCACTGGAAGAAAAGCACACAGCAGCAAATATTGCAGAGTGGTTTGACATTCTACTGGAGAAAGTCAAAACTGCCGTCCATGATAATAGCGCTAATACTGTAGCAGCAGTGAAGGTTATGGCAGAAAAGCATAAGTGGACATTTATGCGATCTGTGATGCATACCCTGAACTTGGTGTTGCCGAAAGCTCTGAAGAGAACCAGAGCTTTCAGTTCGATGTGTGGCTGCTGCACAAAATGTTGAACATTTTTTTAAAACGTGCACTAAGATGTAGGGCATAGCATCAATATGCAAAAGGCAACATGGACTTAGTATTATTGTCATATTTTGTGGCACTATTGCAATAACAACAACTTTAACATTACTATTTATTTCTTCATTTTTAGATATCTGTGTGACTGTGACAGCAATCAAAGCACCACAAACACAAATACTGCTATTGAAAAACATAACCATTTGTAACATCCCTCGTTAGGACAACAAAGTGATTTGTATTGCTAAACTGCACAAAGTAAATTAATTTAATTATATTTTCATATTTATTGGTATTTATTGATACTCTCATTGAACAAGGTAGTGGCAATCCTGACAATACAGGTTTTTTTTGGGTTTTTTTTAAATCATCATTAATTGAAATGTATTTTTTATCATGGATTTTTCATAAGCAATTTATCACTGTGAGTGATAATATGATAATTTCTCCTACTGTCCAGGCAGTTGGAGCAAATTGGCCGATACCTTCTGCATTCTCTGAGCTAGCATTGACACCAAAAGGAAAATGCTTACCTCATTTTTAAGCCAGAGCAGTGGAATGTTACTGAAGAGGTAAGCAACACTCTTGAGCCATTTGAAGAAGCAACAGTGTTCCTGAGTGGACAAGACTACGTTACTCTGTCTGCACATACATAACTCATGCATAACCTACAGAAGTCCATACAGGCCCAGGTTTTTCATGACTGCACCTGCCCAGTCATACCAAACTGATGTGACGACACAAATCACAACAAGATGGGAAGGACTATTTATGTGTCAGCCTCAATCCTCAAATACTGTCCTATTTACTGCTGCTTTACATCCAAGATTTAAGAAACTTAATCTCCTGCCCCCGGATGAAGCCTTTACGATCCAAAGCCTGGCACAAATGATGGCACATGATGTCAAAAAGAAAACGAGACGAAAAAATTCAAGTGACAATGAAGTCCACAGTGTAGCACAAGACAAGGCTGGAAAGCAGAAGGAAAGCATGACGTCATTCATCAGCAATTTACTTGATGAAGAGAATGAGGATCTGGATTTGATCCAAACTTTCCAGCTTGGATCAAATTTAATGAAGTATCCTGAGTAGTCAAACTATAAGTATAAGTCAAAGTATCTTGGCATACTTTGAAGACCTTTTTTTTGGTCTTACATTTATTTATTTAAAATCTACCCTGTATTTATATGGCCAAACACTGGGTTATATGGTGAACTTGTTAATATTCAACTATTACTTCTTACTGTTTGGGAAATTTGCATATGCTAATACTGAAGTACGTCACTTTTTGCTATCTCCCTAGATAATATCTAAATAGGATAAGCTTAGATACAACCCTATAAACTATCCCTAAAGATAAAAATAAAGCTTGGATAATAATGATACCATACATCCAGAACGAATAAAAATGTTATTTTCTGTTTTTTTTTTTTTTTGTTGTTGTTTGTCTGTTTGTTTTTTAATAAAAATCTACGTAAAACCATCTGGGACATTCTATGCACATGCCAGGTTATAAACACAAAAGTTGGAACTTTTGTGTTTCAAACGGTTGGACTGCTGTTTCACCCAATCTCACATTCGTATCTCCTCCATGATAATACATGCTGGCCTAATCGAATCAGTGCATCTTACTCTTATCTTAAGTGGTCATGCAGCTAATGGGAAATGCATTCCTTTTCAGATCTTATGAATTTATTAAGATAGAAGATTAAAAGCACCGCGAAACTAAGCTGTTGGTTGTAGTGTTTATGTACTGCTGTTTTAAGGACGCGTTTTTCCCCCAGGTCAAAGTAACGCAGTCAAATGCACATCAAAATCTGTTCTCTGTTCGATACCTCTAGTTAAAACAACCACCCTTCACTGTGTGCATCCGTGCATTACAGATGAGGGTAGATCTTGTTTATAAGGCGGAACCAATCCATCCACATCGATGCGGGGGCCACATGCGCTTTTCCTGCAGGTCTATGTGCGCAAATAAGTGCAGGACAAAAGGAGATGCAAGTGCACAAAGTGCTTGCACTTCCACACAGTTCGATAGAGAACCACGACGAAGTACTCAGTCTCGGAACCGCTCTGGACAACTTTGGCCCTTTTGCTGAACCGGTAGCCTGCGCTGTGCTGAAATTCCCACTTACCCCCAAATGTCGGGGTGGAAAAAAAAAAAAAAAAAGACATTCCCTCTGCGGTGCATTTCGGCTGCGCCCTCAAACCAACTGGTCATCATTCTACAAATTTGTGTTTGTTTTTGCAATTGCACAATTCATAATATGCAAGACCGCAACAAGTCCACGCACAGCTTTTTGCATATGTGAAAAACTCACTTTCCTGATCCGGGGCCCAGACCCCTGGGGACGTAGTCCTTGTCCAGGCTGCTGTGGCTGCTGTCGCTCTCCGAATCCCCATCTGTCTGGAGCTGCTCTAGCTCACCCTCAGACTCTGCAAGTCGCATTTCTAAGATCTGCCCAGGTAAACCTGTTGTTACTTTAAGAAACTCTCTGAGATGTGTAACCTGTGCGTTCGGGTTTGCGGTCTATGAATAGTAAGTACACGCCCCGCTCTGCGATGGAAGGTGATTCCTTTAGCACCAGTCTGAGGCCAGATGGGCTTCCCTTCTTCTCATTACCATATATGGACATAGTCTCTTCCGCGTGGCGACTTTAACTTTGAATAATAAAATTAAGCAATGATCGGTTTAGTAAGTCCAGTTTTCTGGTAGTAATTACTGAAGAGGCAGAGGCCTTTTGGGAGAAAGCGATGCATTAAGAAAAAAAATTAAAAAAAATATACATGCTA
>CAEFZY010078737.1:0-31928 GCA_903066815.1 Brachyrhaphis roseni
GTATTTTTCGCCAAGCTGAGTTTCATAGTGGCGCCGAATATTGTATTCCTTAAGCACCGAAACCTGCTGCAGACACACAAGGCACACGGGTTCTCCATTCACCTCCGTGAACAAAGAAGAAGTAAATTTTTCTTGAAAAATCCGACACTCTGTTTTTACCTCTTGCCAGGGCCAAAATAAAAAGCTGGTAAGGCGATATAATCGAAGCCGTTCACAGAACCTGAAGCTCAGTGCTGCCATCTGCTGTTAGTTCCGATGCATTGTTGCATCATGTTGTCTGCTCTGAATGAAACACAGCGCCCCTCGTGGACAATATAGGAACTGCAGATTTTCAATTTAAGAAGTGCGTGTTTTTTTTCAATAATCATTGTTGTATAATGGTAATGCATTTAGCCCCCGGGCCGGATTAAATCGTTCGGCGGGCCGGTTCCGGCCCGCGGGCCGTACGTTTGACACCCCTGCTCTAAATGATGTTAAGGAAACTTTAAATAAGGCTGTTATAGCATGATGCTGCCACTGCCATGTTTAAGATGATGTTTAATGTATTGTATTTTAAATGTTCAAAGCTAGTGGATGAACCAAACTTGCAGCTGTAGTAGGTATTATGTATATCGAACATATCAGATTTTGATTTTCAGTAAATACTGAAAACGTTTTATGTCCACTTCTCATTTGTGTTGTTAAAAATCCCAATTAAATACTTTGACATTTGCAAAGCGCCAACCAGCTGCAGAAAGCAGTACAAGGGCTTGAATGAAACACTTTTAACTCTCTTTATGTGTAAATAGCTGCATGAATGTAGGAGATTTCACTAACTTGTGTTCTGTTTTCAGACTACAGTGAGCTGGGAAGGAGACAAACTTGTTTGTGTACAGAGAGGAGAGAAAGAGGGACGAGGCTGGACCCACTGGCTGGAAGGCAACAAGCTCCATTTGGTGAGGATGTGTGGGGCTGAAGAGGTGGGGGAGGGACGGAGGAAAGAGCCGGAACAAGGAAAGTTGAAGCCTGAAAGGGAAAAATGATGCTGCAATTGATATGCATAATGAAGGAAGTCATGCAAACAAGGCGAGTTATTCATTGCCCGTCTTTGCAGCACCATCGTTTCCTAACAGGGTTTCATTCCCCAAATAGATTTAAATCTTCTGAAGAATTTCAAACAATCAGCATTGTTTTGCTAATGCCTTTGTTGCGGTTAGGACAAAACAAAGCGTTGTTGACGATAAACTTGGCGGAGAGTTGGGAAAGAAATGCCTGTGAGGATCAAGATTTAAGTTGCTGGGTTTTAGAGGTTGAACCCAGCAGGAGAGGGGAACAGCGTGGGACTGACGATTTGTTAGAGAAAGGAGGGATGGGGAGGGAGGAAAAGATGAGTGCGTGGTGAAAGAGAAAATGAAGAGTATCGCTCATTTAGCTGCCCTTCAATTTGCCAAAGTAGCTGCGTCTCCATTACAAATGTGTGCAAATCTTTGTCGATATTCTGCTGATTTGGGAAAAAAACACCATTTCACATTTGCAGTTTTTCTATTAAATAATAAATGAAATCAAAATCACACGTAAATAAGCTTAAATTTACGTGATAAGCCCTTAAAAATCATGGCAGCGACGGATGTAAAGAGTACCGTGATTCAGGGTTCAAACATGGCGCCAGCGCTTATCAGCCGTTGACGTCTGATTCAGCCGTGCGGCGTTTGAGGAAAATTGTAATCGGAGGTTTTAAAGAGATTCGACACTTTCTCCCCCCATCAAAACACAAAGCAAAAACAAACCACTACCTCCTGCTGCTTCCTGTCGACTTCTTCCTCCTCGCCAGTAGTAATGTCTGGGTGTTTTGTCACTGTCGATCACGTGACGTGAAAATAAATGTTTCCATTGCAGTACTTTTTTCTGCCGAAAAACGATCTCATCCTAGCGCTAAAACTTTTCTTTCATCTTTTATTTTTAGCAAATTTATCTTCTTAATTTCAAATTTTTCAGTTCTGTGGTAAATGGAAACGCAGCTACTGTTTTACTGACTGTTCCTCAACCTTCCTCACCTTCTCTTCCGTCTCTCCTCTGCAGGAGATGAGAGTTCTAGGCATCGTTGCCAAGCAAGTCTTCCAGAAGGCCGATTGAAGTTGCTGCAGATCTGCTGCTGCAGCACACAGCCTGGCTTTAAAGTAGACGGTACAAGAACTGAATCATGTCTATAGCACTTTTATTACAATCATAAAACTGTTCAAGGTCATAATAACAGTGTAAACACTGTTGAACATTTGGTCAGTGTGATGGTATTTAGAGAGTCGAAGAGCCAAAAAAAAAAGAACATGTAAACATCCCCCAGTTGTTTCCTTGTATTGCACAGCAAATCTTACACTTGTCATGGTTTGCTTCTGCATCTACATTATGTTCAAAGATAATTAATAATGTCTGGTACTATTACAGTATATCTTTACACTTTTTATTTGTTATAAATACTGAAAATTTGTGGTTGAAATTGGTAAAAATCTACATTGCAAAGTACAATAATGTCAGTGATCTAACAAATATAATACAAGTTCAACTAGACGTCCTTAGAAAAATAAATCATACTCTGCTTTCAAAGTTGTAACAAAGAAAATAAAAAAGCTAAATACTTTTTTCAACTCTTCAACGGAGCAACAGTATAAAGACAACACATCGAATGGTAAAATGAAGACATTCATCCTCATTTTCCAATTTTTAAAACATGGCCTGAAAGACTAACACACATTTACTGCTCTATTAGTCCAAGGTTTCAGAAGCAAGGTTCTGCTAAAGGTTAGAAAGATTTAATATCTTACCTGCTGCAGCTAAGTCTCGTCTTCATTAAGTATTAATCCAGATTAGTTGGACTTGGACTCTGAAACTAACATCTGTTCTGCGGGCCGAGACCAAAGCTGATTTCTAGCCTCTTACAACAGTAAAATCTCAAAAATGCTTTAGGAAATGTTGTTTTATGAACATTCAAACTATTGGATCTTTGCATTGTGAAGTAAATTAGACAAAACCTGATGATTATTTATATAAGAAATGGTGGCAAGAGGCAGTGTGCCCTGTAATGATCTATGGCAGAGCTGTCAAACTCCAGGCCTGGGGGGCCACCGCCCTGCCACCTTTAGATGTGCCTCTGCTGCACCACATCTGAATATAATAATTAGGTCATTATCAAGGCGCTGGAGAACTTATCTACACAAGAAGAGGTGATGAAGCCATTTCATTCCAGTGTTTTGTACCTGTGGCACATTTAAAAACTAATTTATAGAAAATTAGTCTGTTTAAAATTCAGCTTTCATCTGTTTTTATGCTTTAATGCTAACATGAAGGTAGTAAAAAGCAGGAAACAGTTTTTCCCATAAGTGACTGTCTGTGGGGCCAAACTATTGCCTTTACCGTTTTTGCAAGTCTATATTTTATAATTCACTTCATATAGTTTATTATCTTCAAAAGCAGAGATTGTTTCTGAGCAAATAAATTTGATCTAAAAATGATAAAGGTCTTGTATTTTACTACAATTTTAATTCAATTATTTAAATTGAAGTTGTTTTTGCTCACAACACGATTTTCATAATCTGAACAAAACTCTTTAATTTGTATTTAAAAATAATTTAGGTCAATATCTTGTTAAAGTTGATTCATTATGTACCAGTCTCTCTTCTTTTTAGCCACAATTTGAGATTTTTTATTATTTTCGCACTAAATAAAGGCGGCCATTAAATTTACAAAGTTAGAAATATCAAAATAAAAGCTGGTTTTCCAAAATAAAAGATGCTATTTTGGATTTTTGTGCAGGCGACACAGTTTAATGTGTGACCCACAAGCTGTAAAGTTCTCTATAAAGGTTTCAAAGTTGGATTTGTTTTAAGGTGATTGAAATTCACTTCTTAGCTACATCTTCCAGGATCAACAAAATCTGGGTTTGTGTGACATGACAAAGACATTAAGGCATATATTATATATAATATAATATATAATAATATTATATATAATATAATATTAATATATTTGTCTGAGGTAAGATATTGGCTGCTTCTAACTGTTTAGCAGAACCATCTGAATGTCTGAAAATATGAAGAAAATGTCGTTAATCCGTCAGTGAGTCCAAGTTTTCACCATGAACTGTTCAGGATTTATAATCAGGAACAGGAAGATGTTTTCATTAATTTACAAGATTAACTTCCTGGAGTTTTGTAACAAAGATTAATCTCATTTATTCCTGTAAAAATGCATCAGATTTAACATACAAGATGCAGCCTCTGTACTGTTTACTATTAATCATAATATTTAGATGAGCCGTGATTAATCCCATTTTTGCTGTTTCACAGCCTCTTTGGGTCTTGGCTGAATTTTGAACAAAATCGTATTATTACAGTAACAAATCATATGAAAAGTAAAACAAACTGCATTTAGTGCCTCATGCATGTTCACACCTCTGTTTCTCATTTCATCAAGTGCTGATATGTAATTACAGTTCAGTCTGTTTGGGATTGTATGAAGCAGAATGTTTGAAAAACAATAAAGTCCATGGCAGAGATTTAGATAGTCTATTCCAGACAGTGTTTTGTTTTCTTTTTAACTGTAATTATCAGTTTTTTTCCTGTTATGTGGAGCTTAATCCCTCTTACGAAGCAGAATCTGCTGTTTTCACTCAGAAGAATTTTTCTTTGCACAAACTGAAGTTCCCACCAAAATCCTGCAGGTGGCAGCAAACTATCAGCCATACTAAACTCTACTGAGTAAAATCTTCTCAAGGTTTACAAACAGTACTTGAAATATATCACCGAGCCAACAGTGGCTCCGTCAGAGTCCCACGCTTGTATTTTATTTCATTTTTTATGTCCCACACCACTCGTCCTCCTGGGGCTCTGAGTACGACCTGCAGAAGGCGCTGCTGATGGGGAACATTGAGCTCCCGTTGGTTTGTTGGGGTTCAATGAAAGAGACGGAGGGTTTCAGCGGAGTTATGGGAGTACTGATGTCCAAGCTGTCCGATATGCTGCGAATGATCGAACCATCGTCTGAGGAAAACGACAGAATCAATCAGAGAAGAAGGAGATCGATCTTTCCACAGGTTATCAGTCTCACACAGTTTCAACAAATATGGAAACAAAATATATTCTATATAAAAGTTGTGTGAATGTCTGGAGAAAGTTAATTTAAACCAAGACAAGAGGAACTATCAGCAAAAAACTCCACAATTATTCATATTAAATAAATTATATTATTTAAAAGTTAAACACCATTTAACAAAGGTTAAGTTTCAAGCCTTTATTTCAGTAATTTATGATGATTTTCTGGTTTATTGAACATGAAAACATAAGATTTAAGATTAGAAAAATTACATCAGACCAATAAATTCATGTTAAATCTAAATTTAAAGTGAGCTGAATGAAAAGTATGTTTGATAGGTGCTTAAGGGTTGTTGTTGTTGTTTTTGTTTTTAGCATGAACTCATTAAATCAGACCAGAAAGATGAATTATTGCTGTATATTTATGATGGTAGAGCAAAATGCCATATATTGAAAGTACAATCATAGCAAATAGAAACATCTGCATATCAGACTGTAAAAACAACAAAAACTGAGCATATATATACAATAATTGAAAGTTATTACATATATTTTAAAAATCCTAATGTTACTCAAGGTTTTCCCAGAGGACTTGCTAAGGCCGATGGTTGGTGCTCATTCATCCTGCGGCTCGTCGTGTTTTTGAGTTAAAAATGTTTAAAGTCGACAGGAAATTTGAAAACATCACTTGATAATTATGTTATCAGAAGATTGGAAGATTAATACCTGAACGCCAACTATAAAGACTTAAAAAAAATGCAGACATTTGAAAAAGATTAAAAAAATAATAATAAAAAAAGCAAAGCTTGGCCTGGTGGGGGCACAAGGTAAGCCTGGTGGCCCGCCAGGCTTATAAAACACTGGGGGAAACCCTGTTACTTATTAACCTCTAATTGTAGAGAGATAAATTATATGCAACAAATTTAATAAGCAGATTAACAAATAAATACAGATAATATTTTGTTGTTTGGTGGTTTTATATTTGAAATGTAAAACCACCAACTTTTGTTTGAGTTGCTTTTATGTTTGTTCAGGTTAAAACAAACTCAAGGAGACAGAAATCTTATTCTTTGAGGGGGTTTTTTAGTATAACTTTTCTTTTAATGTTTCTTAAATTTTTTATTTTTATCTCTAATCTGCTGACAGTAGAAACCTGATAAAGAGGTTATGACCTTTTGGAAAGGGAACAAAGGAAACATTAAAAAAGTGGGTCAGTGTTTCACTAAAAAACGTTAATGACTGAAGTGAAACGCTAAACTTCAGGAATATAAGACTTTTTATTACTTGTTCTGTTTGTTCATCAATTTTTCTATGGTAATATAGACAGATTGATAAATCACAGGATGTATTCCAGTGAGGTTCGTTTTTCAAGTTAAACGAACCTTTTGAAAATAGAAACTTAAAGTTTCTATTAAACATATTTTTATTGGTCAGATGTAATATTCTAATTTTAAGTGTGTTTTTATTAGCTATGATTGGAAAATCATCTCAGTTAACAGAAATTAAGGCTTGAAAACATCAATCTAACTGATAATGTCTCATTTTGTGAATTGATGAAATAAATTAAGTTTTTATTGATGATGTAATTTACTGTATGGCTGTGTTGGTGTATATATATATTTATTTTTACCTGAGTTATACGGGGATGGTTTGCAGTCTGTGCAGCTCTCTTGGCAGTGAGACAGCAGCTCCGGTGGAGCCAGGACCGGTTCGGCAACAACCGTCACCATGGTAACAGGAACACTGCGTTTGACTGCAACATTTACAAAAATCAGACAATTCAGCCTCGACCATGCCGACAACAATCTGATCAAATAGTTCACATTAACTGCAATGCATCTGATTTCCTAAATAAAACAAGGAGAAAGTTTGCTGAATGCACATTAGGTGGCGCTATAACTCCAGCATCATTAGTCATTTAGCTCCGTGTTAAACCTGCTGAAGCAGATTAAACAGTAAAGTAGAACAAGTGAGACACAAACATGAGAAGAGTTGATACTGTGAGATTGATCTGAAACTGATCCACTTTTCATTTCATTAATCGTCTTTGTCCAAACAATGTACTTCTTTAAAAATAATACAATCTCAGCTTGAGTGCTGTGATATTTTGAAGAATGTTGTTTTTACAGAGTCAGCGGTTTAGAGTAATGCACATGAATTCAAAATCCCTCTCTGCATGCAGCTCGTCTTAATTGAGAGCTAAACAAAGACATTAAAATAAGGTTCTATGGTTGTGGGTTTTCTGTGACTTTTTACCGAGACACAGTCAGAAACACACGGGTGTGTTTTCTTTCATCTCTTTGGAGAAACCGGCTCTGAATGCTTACGGGAACTGCACCCCTGACTTTCAGTTCGCGAGGCTTACGAGGGGTTTGCATCCGGTGGCGAACCCCCTGAAGTTACGGGCAACGTGTCTCCTCCTGATTGTCAATAAGGACAACCATAGACATCTTGTGGTTTTTTGTTGTTTACTTGCAGCTGAGGCTTCTCTTTATAATGCAAATTACTTTATCTGAGACGTGCTTGCTGTTCCAGAAGATTTGTTCTCAAATAAAAGCAAAAAGTCTTGAGGATGGTAATCAGATGATTAGGTCGATCTTTCCCCTCTATATATGTTCATCCCCACACAGTCAGCTCTGAGCTTCATGAGCGATCGCTTAACTTGAATCATTCACGTTGGAAACTGTGTGCGTCTTCAGAACTCATTCATGGTTTTCTCCACAGACATGAACCTACACAAACCTGAGACTTCGTCTTTGTTTTATTTCCTTTTGTCACATTGACGCACGTGTCCTGAAAACTTCCTCCTAATAAGGGGTTAGACTGCGACACCTTCAAATAAAAAAAAAGTACCTGTCCGAGATGATTACTTTACAGAACATGCTTAAAGGTAACGCAGCTTCCGGTGACTCAATGTTAAACCGATACTACAAGTTTAGACGATGTTTTCACCACCGATTCGCTTTTAAACACACACTTGTATTGCAGAGGTTTTCCTTTTTCAGGAAGGTTTCTGTAACCTTTGAGTCAAAACAGCAGTCTTGCACACTCAGCGTGGAAAAATTACAACACCGATATGTAATCATGTATCTATAGCAACACGCAAACAAGCGTGGCTTTTAAGACTTTAAGTCTCAGCTACGTGGCTAAAATCAAGTTCTCTTAACTTCTCACTGTCTGGTTTCAGAGAGGAAACAACTCAGAGATAAATTAGTTGACAATCTAAACACTCTGATCGCAGTGTGATTCATTCACCGCATCTACTGTAAAGATGATGACGACCACGTTTATCGACACTCAAACCCTCAACAATGTTCTGTAAACTCTGCCAGTCTTGGCCAGGATTGTCTTGCAGATGAGATTTTTAGTCTTGATTGAATCTGTAATTGTAGCTACAACAGGTGTTTGGTTTCTCTTGGTTGTTTCTAGGCCTGTTGCAATAAACAATAAATCAATTAATCGCATGATAAATTAAAATGATTGACCTCATTTTAATTTATCGGCTTTATTGTTTCTTCCTGCCCGTTTTCTCTTTCTATTGGTGACACTGGATGAAAAAAGGCTCAGCTCCACTGACCTCGTAAGGACTGTTGCATCAGGTATTGGATATGCCCATCTTCTATCTAAATCTAATGATTATTGATGGGCAATATTATATACATACTTAATACTCTTTTGGTTGAATGTAGTTTTTATTTCCACTTTGGTTTTATGTTGTATTTAGTTTTTATTCAAGTGCATTTTTAGTTAATTTAGACTGGGAGTACATTTTATTTTTGTTTTTGGTTTTATTTATTTTGTTTTCCAGTTCCAGTGTTGTGTGTGTTTTTTTTTTAAATAAAGTAAATTTATTTTTGGCAGGATGTGCTTGCATTATTATGCCACTTCCATTAAATCAGTGTAAAAAGGTCTTCAAAAAATATTATCGTTTATCGCAATAATTTTTGAGACAATTAATTTTGTTATTGTGACAGGCCTAGTTGTTTCATTACTGTTAGAGTTCATTAGTTTCTTTATTTTTTTTTGTTCTGCTCTTTGCGCACATTGGATTTTGTTTTCTTAGATCAGTATTAACCTTTTTGCTTGTTTTGAAGTTTTATAGTTCAGCTTCTCTGTGTTAATTGTTCATCTTTCCTTAAATATGTCTAAAGTCATTCTGCATGTTACACAAGGGATAAAGAGACCCAAGTTTTGAAATAATCAGTTTAACAAAATCCCCGATCCTGAAATGAGTGACATCCATTAAAAAGTCCTAAAAAATGTAACTAAAACATGTTTTGTGTACATTTAGCATAAAAGTCACTTCCTGTTTCCCTTCGTTATAAATATGGCATGACATGGAGGTCCATTTCTATTAGTCGCTCTTCAAGATTGAAAAGACAGGAGAACATGATATTTAATTAAAGCAGATAGTTAGGCTTCATAAATCAGGGGAAATAGCTAAACTCCATTTCTACAGTCAAAGCAACAACTTCAGTTTTTATGCACATATTTACTTTTGAGGGAACCGTCAATAACGGAGCTGTAACGCTTCACTTGCAGTGTTTTTCTTTTTGCATCAATTTGACTATCTATTTAGGAATGTATCTTGAGGTTTGTTTTCGTGTGTGTGGTTGGTTTGGCATTGGTCTGATTGTGGTCTGTGAACTAAATGGTGACATCAAGGAAATTATTTCAAAAATGTTGCAATAAAGAATTGCAGGAAATTCAATTGTTTCCAGAAAATGTAGGTTGTGTAATGACACATTGTGATACTTTCCTGCTAAATTAATGCTTAGTGTCTCAGATTTTACAAGATAAAATAAAAATACTAAGCCACGATCTTGAAAGGAGAGAAAGTATAATTTTTATGTTGTAATTTGTGTCGAGAGAAAATGTTTTTTGTAAAAAAAACTTCAAATTAGACAAGTTTGATTAACAAATACTCCTTATTATCAAAGCCTAATAAATAAATATCTAATTTTCCCGCTAAAGTAATATTTCATATTATATGTACGAATTAAATTATCAACAACAATTTGCTCAGTAATGCCAAAAAAGTGAGGCGGCTCATTTATCCACATCGATATCCACAATTCTGGCCTCAATAAAATATTTTCTATTCAGCAGATTAACATAAAAGTTGTTTGTTTGGAGAAAATATGCTAAGTGACTCTGCAACGATTAGGTGAAATAACACTGAGCTAAACTCAAAAGTGGGTTTTTAAAAGTTTATTTAAGGAAACTGTTTTAGTGTTATTTTTTAAATCGCTCTAAACAAATAACCTTAAAACTATTCTTTATGTTTTTATGTGTCCACAAAAGCCCATCAATGGGTTGGTATTACATTTACTTTGGGCTATGATTGGAAGACTGAGCAGCATTTGACATTTTTAACCGTTTTAACCCCAAAAATAAGAAAATTAAAAGTTTTTTAAGGAACACAAATATGTAAATTTGCATCTTGACAAATTCTTCATTAAGAAACGGAAATTCTCTGAATCTCCTCGAGTAAAACTGAAACTGATATGACACTGTAATGAGGAGGAAATGTTGTATTTCTGCAATTTCTCCTAAAGAAGCTTTTGAAGACATCTACCGACACACAGGTTGAATCATGTGGAAAGCACAGACATGCAGAGATACAAAAAAAAACAACAAGTGTGCATCAGTGAACCTTATCAGCAGCTGTACTTATTGCACCTGATAAGAGCAGCGAGATCCACGTTGGCTGAAAACACAGATGAGATAAAAGCCTCCTATTTTATGCCTCTTCCAGTTTGAACACAGAGATTAAATGGAAAATAAGCAAATGGCAATTAAAATTTAGTGTCAGCCAAAAAACAATAGGTAACACCATTATGCCACATACGTAGGCCTGCCATCTCAGTATGACTTGGCTGCCTGTGAAGTGTGCGTCACATACCAAAGAACTGTGTCAAGCTAAAACTGTACAGGATGTGGTTTCCCCACTGAGCTCGTCATCTTCGTTCAGCCTTTTTTTACTTAACACATCTGAGTTCATTCGCTTTATCTGCTGGATCTGCTGCTGGATCTGAATCTAGCAGAACATAACTCAGAGGTAAAACATTAAAGTTCTGTTGATGTAAGAAAACGTGTGATCAAAATGTAATTTCCCGTAACCACAGATCTATGACCTTCAACTGTGTGAGTTCAAAGCAAATGAGTCTCACTGCAGGATCGAGCAGCTCGCCTCTTTTGATTTGTTTTTAATCAGTGTGTAAAGAGAAAAACAACAATAAGTCCCACCCACATAGGTGTCGCTTCGTACTCACCTGGTCTATAGGATCTGCGCTTTGCTCTCCAGAAGATGAACGCCGCCACGACCAAAATAGTCAAAACAAGTCCGGCCCACAGGGACGCAGGCAGGATCCAGCAACACTCTGATTCACAGAGGGAACAACACGCATGTTGGTTAAGGTTACGCAACAATTTACGTCAGAGTAGTGGCTTAACTTCAGGGAAAGATGGAGTGTGGGAGAGCTGGTCTCCAGTCATCATTATTTGACATTTTCTTGAATTAATCACCAACAGCAGACAAATATAAAGAAAGACGTTGAATGCTTTCTCATGTCTCAAAGTACAACTACTGGGAAAAACAAAAACCTACAAAGCTCCCCGCAACTTATCTCACTGGATGCAAAGATGAATAAAGAAATTAGCTCAGCTCTCACTGAAACATGTTGAAAAATCCAACTTTTAATTTAAGTGCATGTTTTTTATGTACTTTCCAAGATGACCAAAGTCAGCAAATCTGTATTTTCTGTTTCCCCAGTTCATAATTATGACTAGGAGATGCTATACTCCCTATTCACAGATTTGTCTGTGGATTATAACTCTAAATTATTCTGGAAAATTAGCTAATTCACTGATTAGACCATAGACCAAAAGACTGTTCCCTCTGTGGTAGCGCTAAGATGATTTACATATTAAGTCGTGTTTGTTTGGTGTTTGCGGCGGTGGTCCGTAACCCCCTGCAAAATATATATTTTTTTTCTTTTACCAGTTTTAAGATTAGCGAAGAAGTCAACAAAAAACATACATCAACAATAAAGTCGACATGCAACAGCCTTATTTTTGCTTAAATGAGCTTGAAACTTTACGCTTTGTATTAACATTTAATAACAAAGAAATACTTTTTTTTAGCTATAAACTGTCTGTGGATACATATTTTTATTCAAACCTGTTTGAGAACAACACCTTCCACATTTTCTTCAACTGTATTATTGTACTTTATTTTCAATATTTTTATTCTAATTACAAAACAGAATTTTGACTATTTTCTCAATGAAAGAGAAAAATGTCCACCATTCTTTTTTCCCTTCATGTGACCCTAATAATACGTCAAAGTCATTCTACAAAATGGGAAAGGCAGGAGAACATAGGATTTGACAGACGCACCTTGATCTCTTTAAGGATTAAAATGCTTTAAACATGAGAAACAGCAACAAAGATGATATATCTGCAGAACTAATTATTATAAGTTTCAGTGTTTTAATTGCCTAAAAACATTTGGATATTTGTAATTTCCTTCATGCATAAAATTTTAACTGTTTATGGGAAATACAGATATACTATCAAAGCATCCATGCATCTACATTTTGTTGCAGCTTATAAAGATAAATACATTTAAAGGTTTAGAAAATAAAAAAGCCCCCTGGCCATGGGGTTTCCACACACAGACGTGTGACTCTGACATCTAGTTGAGTTTTAATTTCAATCGATTTCATTAAATGTGGGCACAGTGACAACACAGAGAGGAAGAACTGCCAGAAAATAGTTTTTCTCTATTTTTAAGGAGTAATTTGATCTCTTCTAATGTAGCACAAATATGATTTAAGATAAATACATCAACCAAAAACTGCAGTTTAGACATTTTTTATAAGTGTCTATGTAAGGCTGCTGCTTTAAGGTTAAATTGAATATAGTTTCAGATTTTTGCATAGTTTCTGTCCAAAAACGTGAGCTGCGACTGTCGTTACAATTTCATTTTTTAAACTACAGAAAAGTAATTGTTGGGATGCACAAATATGTAAATTTGGGCCGATGTCGATATCTGATATGTCAGTATTTACCAATATTTTATTTGATCAATTTCTTTTATTCGATTACTTGAATAATTGTCAGAATAATCAGTAGATTACTTGATTATTAAAATAATCGTTTACAACAGCCCTGGTCAGCTCTGTACTGTCACAGTGAGCTACGTCAGCCATTTGTTGCGACCAGGATGGTAGAAAATATATTTTCTGGTCTGTCCGTAAAGCTACACTTACGCTGCCCCCTGTGGTCAGTCTATATCTGCATGAGTCTCCGCTCCACCTGTATGCAGACACCTGCTGCGCTCTGAACCAGGCAGCGGCGACAGGAGGAGAACGGCTGTCGTACTTCATGCATCGCGCCAAACATTTCAAGTTTAAGGTTGTGCCTTCCCCATAAACACATTGGAGTTGATTGGAGTTAATACAAATCCAATCACAGCCTTCAGTAAGGATTAAGATATTTCAAACTCTGCTCTCTACCCACACGATATGTTTTATATTATTTTACAATAAAGAATATTATTTGTGCATTTATTCATACTCCATAAATGTGATTTCACCCTTCAAAATCAAAAGACTTTGTCTCTTGTAAGAGACAAGCAAACTGCAACAGCTGCATAAAATGGTTTCCCCTCTATGCCACTTCCACTTCCTCTCCTAATTCAAGCTCAACCGGATCCCTGAGAGTCACATCCGCTAAGCCCTACGACATCAGATCGCAGACATGTTAGTCAGAAATAATGCACAAAATGTTGAAATCTAAAGAGCTGGACCTACGAGATTTACATTCTTGACAGACGGCATTCGTTGTTCTGGTTCCTGGAGTTTTCACCTGTAGTCCGTTGGCCTCACACCTGAAAGCAATAATAAAGGAATAAATTAATGATTTATTCCCACAGTGAATTATAACTGCGTCTGATTATTTCCATCCAACTAACGAAATATTTTTTACATTGCATATTTTAACATTTTGGGCTGTAGTAGAGCTCAGAACAGCACCGACTATTTACAAAGCCTGTAATAAACTCCTTCCAAGGTGTGTACAAAAGTGCTTCAAAATTAAAGAAACAAACTATGAATTAAGAGAGAAGGATTTATTTTTTTAAAAAAAACTAAAGATGAGGATAAATATCAAAAACAATTGTACTTCAGTTAGAGGGTTTCAGGAATAATTGTGAGGAGTTAAAACAGTGGTTTTCACTCTCTAAGCAAATAAAATGTATAAAAGCCATTTGATAAACAGATACAAGGTTTGATTATGTTGTTTTTATTAAATACTTAGCTGAAATTCACAACATAAAGAGATGATTCTGCTGCTTTAATTTGAATACACTTTTTTTGTTCTACACTTTGTGTTCTTGCCATTAACAGAAATTAAAATTTTTATTTCTGTAAACCAGCTTTGATTGTGTAACCTGGAGATTTTACTTGTGCTGTGCAGTTTGTTTTAGCAGTGAACATTCAGCTTTATTGACATGATGAGAAACTAAAAGAAACTCAGACTTGCCTGAAATGCGGTTGACAAGGTGAGGAGAAATCTGTGACGTTGCTGTAGGTTCCTTCTTCACACGGAGTGCAGACTGTGTTATTTGTAGAAGTAGCTGCAAAAAGAAGTCGAAGGCAGAGCCGTCTTGTTTTTTAGTTACTATACGCAGAGATGAGAATCTCTGCAAGAGAGCAGGCTGATCTGTTTTGAAACTTACGTTTATTTTTGACTCCTTCACCCACAGGGCATTTAGTCCAGGCGTAGCAGTGATCAACGTTTTCATGGGTGGAGAAGAAACCTGGCTCACACTCACAAACAGTGTTCTTCTTAACTGTGCAGATGCTCTTTATTTGACTATTTTCAACTGTAAGGTTGAAAAAGAGAGATGTTCTTCTGTTAATTTGTGATTTGAAGGTGTTAAAGCCAGTCTGCATATGTGTGTGTGTGTGTGTGTGGGTGGGTGTTTAGGTTACAGTAGAAACTGTGTGCATTAAAATTATCACCAGACAATTTCCTCCCTTTATTTTCACACTGTAGATATTTTCAAGTTAGCTTAAGGAGAAGATGTTCCACTGTTGCTAAGTGAATTAGCAGTGGTGTGAAAATAACTGCAGGCAACCTTAACGATTTCTTCTGTTTTTCCTTTATTTGGTCACATTTAATTGTTTCAGATCATGTGACAAACTAACCTGGGAAGCTAAAAAACATTTTTACCAAAATGAATTTATGTACCAAGGGAAGAAGTTATCCAAATCAGCAAGGCCCTATTTGAAAATTACATAAATATAAAATTTAGTCCAATTACTGCCAGACCCATACAATCAAGAAATCACCTATAAACGGGACCTGTCTGACAACATGAAGTAGGATAAAAGATCTCAAAAAGCAACACACCATACTCCGATTTGAAGAAGAAAATGTTTAAGAACAGAAGAGAAGGAAAGTCATTCACATTAATACGTCTGGAAACGGTTACAAAGCCATTTGGGACTCCAGAGAACCACAGTGAGCGACTTTATCCACAAATGGAGAAAACATGGAACAGTGGTGAATCTTCCCTACAGAAATCACTCCATGAGAGCATCGATGCTAAACAATGGAGGCCAACAAACATCCACAACTTACGATGTCTCAAGTACTTCAGGTATTCGTAACCCCAGTAAAGGTCAGAGATCATGAATTAACAAAAAGGACAAAACTGGGTAAAAATGGCGCCTGTGTTCCAGGGTGATTGAAAAGAGAATAAGAACCTTGATGCTTCTCTTTTTTTTTTTTTTTTTTGCAGCTGCATAGAAATTTCATTTTCTAGTATCGATGGCAAAAGTGGCTCTTTGAATTGAAAAGGTTGCTGACCCCTGGGATAGGATGATGATGATGATGATACAAAGCTAACTAGAAAGTTCACCTCTGAGAACCCATAGCAAAAAAGTAATAAATGAAAGTTTTGGCATGGCCTAGTCAAAGTCTGGACTGATGTGACCTTAAACAAGCGATTCAAACTCTCAAATGTAGCTGAATCAAACAATTCTGCGAGGAAGTTGAGTCAAAATTCCTCCATGACCATTTTATTAACTCTTTTTTTTTATTTTTTAAATCTAATAGTCACATTTGTTTGATATGAAACATTGAAAAAAAGGGCAAACAGAAGAAATCCTTAAGGATCCAGTAACTTGTATTTATAAGGGTTATAAACAAAAGAACAAGAGACAAATGATTCACATATGTACCGTTTCTGAATGACTTACCGCAGGAACTACAGCCGATGCATTTCTTCAGGTAGTTCGGGTGCTCTGTGTAAAACCCTTCGAGACAAGATTTACACTTTGTGTTTTCTGTGGCGTTACAATCTTCTGCTACGCACATTCCTGTTTAAAGTCAAAAGAAGCAGAGATGTAACAACTGAAACAAGCTTTGTTGTTTTTAAGATTTCTACAAGGAGGCTTGTTTACTGACCTGCAGGACATTGATCACAGCAACGTCCATCTTTACCCCTCTGCTTCCCCTTGTCTTCACAGGTTGTATTTGCCATCAGTAGCAGGTTTGATCACAGTCTTCCTCTTGTGTGTAGAAGTTCAAGCTTTGGGTTTCCAGCCACCGTCTCTGATGAAACTCTGCGTCTCTGTGACTCGCTCCTCGCTCACGCTCCTCTCTCTGTCATGTAAGGTCTGGCTTTGGCAGCAGATTTCTTTTCCCTCCCTACTTTTTTTGATCCTACACAATGGAAAGCCCCGTTGACCCTCATCTGCTGTTTTCCCCTCCGTCTCTACGTCTTTTTGTGTCGGTCCTCGTTTCCTTCCGGTCCTGGTTCTCTCTTTCTCTCTGGCGGTGTGAACGCTGTGCGTATTTCCGCAGCTATAAACCCAAAGGTACTGTGTGTGCCTAGCGCTGTGTGATACAATGAGACATTTCCTCTCTCTGTATACACTCATTTCTTTCTGCTTTGTCTCTCTTGCTATCAACAAACCTTTGTCAAAGCAGAGCTGGAGCGCCGCAGAGATAAAACTTCAAGGCCAGCTTGTTTTCCTGTCACCCTGTTTGCCCCCGATCTTTGCCTTATTACAGTAAACATGCAGGCTGTTGAAAAATGGATTTGCTTTTCTGTAATACTGAACTATTTCAGATCCTCAAACAAATCTTAATATCAAATGAAAAGAAGTTATCAAGTGACAAATTTAATTTACTGATGGGAGAAAAGGTTTTGTGTAAAAAGTAATTAACACTGAAACGTAACTTTGTGCCACCATTGGCAGTAACAGCTGTCATCAACCCTCTCTGATGACTGGAAATTACTCTTTTACATGTTGAGGAACTTCAGCCAAATCTCCTTTTAGATTTTTTCTAATTTAGCCGCATTTAGGGTGCTAAAGTTCAAACTTTGACTAGGCCAGTCCAAAATATTAATTTTGCCTTTGGGAGGTAGACCTGCTGGTGTGATTTGGATCATTGTCCTTCTGCACAATCCAACCCAATCTGCTGATAGTCACAATGGTTCCTCCTTGGTTTCTTCCCTCAAACGGCCTTGAGGATCATCAGTTGTTTCCTTTTGTGTCGTTTTTGTCAGTTTTACCTTTGGGACTCTTCCATAATGCAGTTTTTGTCCTGTCCCATCATAGTATTGAACCAAACACACAAACACGTTTAAACAATTCAACCTTGTCTTCCTCTTTTGTCAAAACAATGGCTATGCATAAATTTACAAGATATAACAAGACTTTTTATTCAGATTAATAATCCTAAAAAGCAGCAACTAATTACAATTAGTATGTGCTTGAATTTTAAGTTTAGTTTTTTAGGTTTTCACGTTAGGTTTAAAAGAAGTAATTTTGTTTTAAATGTTAATTTAGAAATATTAACTAGCTAGTTGTGCTTTGGCAGAAGAATAATTCATTGTTGCAATACGTACACCTTGGTTTTATTGAAACGTCCATTGCTTGTTTTTTTTTAAATTAAATTTGCTGCTGAGCACGCTAATCTTTCTAATCTTTACATCACGTTTGCCACTCTGCATTGTTGACCGCAGTACAAGACTGCGTACGCGTGTGCATATACATATATACATGTATGTTTTTTTTCCCGACTGTTGACTTTATTTCTTAGATAATGGCACAATGTGTTGCCTTTTTTTTTTTTTTTTTTTGGTCTTTTAGCTTCCTTCATGTTGGCAGACAGGTTCTACTTAAATTATTTCTAGACTCAATATGCTTCGTGGCAGTCAGGCCTGAGCACGTTTGGCGAAAATGAGCTCAGTTCAAAGTTCATTTACGATTTAACCATGTGAATAGATACAATTCTTGCTTGAAAATAGGAGAGCTTTTTGTTTTTGTAAAGACATAAGAGGAAATTTGAGGGAAGTTGTGCTTTCACATCACTTTAAAAACACAGCTGTACATAAATAGATTCATAAATGCTTACTGGTGCAACTTATAACCGAGAGAGGAAGAGGGGAAGCAAGGGGACAGGAGGGGGTGAGAACAGAGACTAAATTAATGAGGGGGAAAAGGAAGGAGGAATACAGACGGTTCATATGAGGATTGTGCTGCCATGTTCAGCTTAAGGTGGGATTTTTTTAATTTTCATAAATCCAAATAGTTTAACATGTGCTAATTAGCACTTTAATTGTTTTTTGTTGTGTGTCTTTCTTTGTTTCTCTGTCAGAATATGCAAAGGTAATGAAAATGTTCATCAAAAGTACTCTGCTATCACTTGATTTACAGTTTTTGGCAGTGACTAATAGAGTCCTAATTTAATTAATGGAGTTATTGGCTCCTGCAAAAACTTGTGCTAATACTTAGTTAACCATTTTTCAGCTACTCTTGTGACATTGAACCACTTTAGTTGCCTGAATCTGAGTGTTATTGTCTTGAAAGATGCCAGAAATGATAAATACACCTTAGAAATAAGGTGTATTTGATCCACAGCCTTATGATCGTCTGAACCTTCCTTTCCTGCATAAGGAAAAGTGATTCATCATGGAAGTGACTGTTCCTCTGACCTGTTGTCAACTTTTCATTATATTTGCATTGATTTATAGATAACTAAACAGTGATAGCAGCTCTTCTATTCTGGGTTTTGTTGATATTGAGTTGGCAACATGAAATCTCTTCACATATGTAGTTCTTCTTTTTCTTCACAAAGTGTTTTCAACCTCTGTGGTGTCTGCTGCTAAGCTTCGGTTGAGCACTTCCTGAAATTAACTTTTTCTTTGTAACTGACATGACATTCAGCACGGTTCCTCTTCAAATGCTCCACAGATCAAATTCAAAGCAAAGACCAAAAGTCGTGCAGTTTGATACAGATCCACAGGTCTGCATAGAAAAATGCAACAGCATCAAATAATTACCAAATGTCAGCATTTTGCAACAGACACTATTTTGCAATTTATTTAAGCCTCTCCCATTAACTTTACACAGTGGACCCACTGAACACTAATTTAGTTCTTTAAACAGGTGAGTTTTATCTTGAAAATTTGCATACATGTATGAAAGAACATAATAGAGCCATTATTCCTGCATGCTAACATTGCTAAACATGTTGAGTGGTGGATTATTAATGAAAGATAACAGATTACGACGTTATCATTGATATCCTTTACAGTTTCAGCTTAAAAAATGAGAAAAGCTTCAAAAATGTCTAAATTTATAAATTTACAAGTTGCGTTTTACGTGAAGACTCAACCTTTGTTCATCCCTTCAGTTTAGAAATCTCTGTGTCTGGATGATTCATTGCTCTAATATTCAAGCATAAACACAGGAAAAGACCATAAAATAATCTTTTAGAGAAATATTGATCGGGAACATTTTGGAAGCAATGATTGACTCAAGACTTTTGGACAATAAAATGATGCGTACAGTAGAGGCTCTTTATTCACAGAGCTATGAACCACAGCTGGCTATTATTATTTAAAGTCTACAAATACTTAAGAAGAAGAAGGTTTATAACTGCACATTTAGAGAGTTCAAACACTAAATTTACATTAATATGCACAGTGGAAACTGTCTCAGCACTACTATAAAAACTAACATTTACAGTCTTCCTCCTGGGGAACAACCAATCAGCATCAAGGGAAATAAAAGCAGCTCCTGGATTGGCCGGTTTGTGAACACAAGCCAATAACCTGTCAAGCAGTTATTTTAGTTTCTAGACCTGCATTTTCTTTAAAATATTTGCTCAGGCCTGTCACAATAATACATTTTTCTTTATGATAAATTGTTCCACAAGTTATTGCAATAAATGATAATATTGTTGTTTTGAGACCATTTTCAAGTAATGTGACGGTAATGGCATAATAATACAAAGATACATATTCACAAAGAACAAACATTTTTTAATTCTAATGAACATTTAACACTAGAACTGGAAGATATTTTAAATATCCCTAATAATTAAACAACAGAAACAAAAAATAAAATCAACTAAATCTCTGTAAACAAAGATTAGTTGAGACCAAAGCGCCAGACTGAAGACTTCAATCATCCAGTTTTTGGTAAAATAAGGGAAAGAAAAGAGAAAAACCATAAATGATGCAAGTGGAAATGATTGAGCTTGTTTTAATTTATTATGCAATTAACTGATTTATTACTTATATGGAAAAATCCATGAATGTTCAAATTGTCTGTGATTAATCTGGAGTTACATTTCACTGAAAAACATTTTCTTAGGCAAAGAAAGTTTACCAAACTTTCACTGAAACTCATGGTTTAGGATATCATCATTTAAATTTTGTATTATCTCTTATATAAATATTTTGTAATTAAGATATTCCCTTTGCAATCCTTTCAGTCTCTTTCTTCTTCTGCTGCCCTGCTCCTCATATTCCACGCTGTTGGGATGGGTGGAGTCTCCTGGGTATCCCATTGGGTATTTGCCTCATACCAGTTTAAACTGGACCAGGTGCGCGCCCAAAGGTCACACTGTCTCCATCAGACTGATCCACCTGGACCTGGAGAACAGCCAAGACTGTGAAAATGATGCTGTGAAGGTCGGACTTAATGATGCCTTCATCTGTTGCTGCAGCAAACTGGTGTGAATAAGTAGATAAATATATTTTGCCTGTCGTGTTTACACCCAGGTCTCATCAAATGGGAACCTGATAGGTCTTCTGTGTGGGAAAATAGACCATGAGGAGCTTCAGGAGTCGGTGAATCCACTGCTGTTCTCCTCGCCTGGTGGCTGCCTCACTCTTCTGTTTCACTCCGATTACTCCAACACCAAGAGACACACTGGCTTCAGAGGGTTTTATACGCTTCAAGGTGAGAACGAGAAACAAGCCGTACTTCCACCTTCAGCAAATGTTTTTAGCTTGTTTCACGTCCAGTTCAGGTGACCTGTTGTATTTCAGATAAAGGTCAGATTTATTTTAAGACAACGAGTAACTGCTGACAGAACTGAACTGGAAACAGTTTCGTTGTAAATGTAAAATAGTTCATGTGTACTCTGCTTTTTCATTTTCATCATGTAAATACCTCAAAACAATTAAGGGAATGAAGGTTCACATTTTCCATTTCATAATTAAATACACAGTGAGATTTCTACATTTTGGCTGGAAATTTGCCCCATTTCAGATTTCTTCTGGTTTTGTTCATGTATTTCAGTAACTCCACTCACTAAATAAAACAAATTAGATTATTTACAAACAAGCTGATGTTTTAAAGTCTATGTTTCTGTAATGATGATGATTTTCTGCTTATAACACTGAAGAATATATTATTGCAACCAATACAAATTATTTTAATACACAAAAGTGGGCTTATTGAAAGAATGTCTAATACCTGTATAAAACTTATTTTCAAAAATACTTTTAATCTACCACCTCATCCGAATCAATTTTCTAATTTGTTAAATTACAATGTTTCTGTTTATAAAACAAATTTTAACATCAGCCAAAGATAACCTGAGTGAATAGAAAAATCAGCTACCAAATACTTATTTTATTTACTTTGAAAAATAAATCCAAACCAACTGGGCTTTATGAGAAAAAGTAAATCCTTCCTAACAGAAAAACATTACGGGTTTGTTATATTTCAGTGAGTCTTTGACATCATTGTGAAGGAAATTTGTCCCGCTGTTGTTTTTCCTTGACAATCCAGAGGAATTTTGAATATAGTAGAAATTTTGCTGAATGAAAAAACTGGATATCTAGAAGTTCTTTTTTTATATTTCAGAATATTGGAGGATAAATTAAGTCTGGAAGCTAAAATATTTGTCCATACTCTACATGTACATTTCATAACTTTCCAGGCTTTAAGACAGAGTAGGAAGCATGTTTAAATGGACCGTGGCGACTTTATTGTTATCTAATCAGAGTCAAAAACAGAAAGAAATTCTGGGGCTTTTCCACTTTAGTCTGTTTTTCACCTAAATCTAATAGTTGGAGCACAAAGGACGGACATTACATAAAATTCCAGAACGTGTTTTTCACAGTCAGACGATCAAAATAAATGTTTAATATAAATATTTAGTTAACTAACATATTTTAAAGACGTCCAGGGTCTTTTTTATTTTGCAGACTTTAATGAGTGTGAGGACGAGCAAATCAACAAATGCACTCATTTTTGCCACAACTTCATCGGAGGCTACCACTGCTCCTGTCGTCATGGTTACCACCTGGACGAGGACAAACACACTTGCATGGGTAAGGGTGACATTTTCTAACTTCTTGGCAGGTCACACATGACAAACGGAGGAGGACAAAACCGAAACACGAAGTGGGAACTGGAAGTAGGAGAAGCAGAAGTGGAAGGTCTGGAAGAAACGGAGGCCGATCTTAGTCAGGTTTAATCATGCTGGCAAAGTGGTGAGCAGGTTGCGAATGAACTCGTGTCATCCTAAATACAGCGAACTGTGCGGAGGACCTGTCAGGGTTGAAAAGAGGTGAAATATCCAGTCCTTTCTGGCCTGGAGCGTATGCAGAAAATGGCAACTGTAAATACACCCTGTCTGTGGAGGACAACCTTCAGCTGGAGCTGCACTTCTCCGAGGGTTTCGATGTGGAGCAAAGCCCTGAGGGAGACTGCATGGATGAGCTCAGGGTGAGAATCGAGTCACGGTACTCAAAAATCCCAGGAAGGTGTTTTTTTTATTAGAGCGTTACTCCCTGTGCAGTAAAAATAAAAAAAGAGGAAGTTGAGACTGAAGTGTTGAAAACTTGGATTAAACAACCAGACAACGTCCTGTTTGATGAGTCAGTGTTTGACTTGTTTTTTAAAACTAGTTTCACTCTTATAGATTCAGATTTTTACCATTCTATCACTGTTGATTCGTAGATTTGGACATCACTAAAAATGAAAATTAACCTCACAATACATAAGAGACTGCACCAATGAAGATGCTGCTTGTAAGCAGTGTGTGAAGCAATAGGTATTTCACCTTCCCAAGCTTCATTTTCTCTTTAATATTTTAGATTTGTATGTGCTACAAAAACATAGGCTGATTTTCAACAAATGATTTGGAATTACGTTCCACAGGAAAATCCACAAATACGATAAACTAGGTTTCAACTACTACTAACTTATTAAATTATGAAACTCTGTAGGGTTAAACAGTGAGCAAATAAAGTGTAAAGAATATAAAATATGCTTTATACCTTTACTACAACACTAACATTTGCTTGTGCTTCATTGCAGAGTTAAAATCACTTCTTACTCTGGTCAATTTCCTCTGAAGTAGCTTGAAATGATGCATCATTCTAGGATATTGTGGTTACCATGATGGTTAGATGCTGGAGTCTGAAAACAAAACAAACTATTTACCATCAACGACCCTCACACCGTCACACCTACGCCTACAGACAACCGCATTTTCAGATACCATCAGTTCACCCCCTGTGTTACCTTACAAAATCGTGAAAGCTGAAAGTTTGACACTTCAGACCAAAGTCCAGATTTAGAGGGATTTGTTATACAGACACTAAGTTCAGGTTTCTAAGCAGCAGCAGCTCTGACTTGAGGGACTCGATGCACATGGTCTACTTTAGATCTGTGAGGTTGCTAATTTGAGGTCAATGATGTTGCAGTATTCAGTGAGTGGTGCAACTTTAATGCACCGACATCTGAAAGGAAACAAAGCTTGTTCAAGTGAACAGAGTGCAAAATTGTTACAAAGATCAGCTGCAAGGAGTGTTTTGTTTTCTCACTGAAAACATATTTGTGACATTTTACATGTTATAAGATTTAATAGTACTGCGTATCTGCATGCTTTATCAGGTGTTTCAGAATGTTATATTTTAAGACATGCACTGTGTTGATGTGCTTGACAGATTGAGACTCACTCTGAGACTTTAGGTCCGTTCTGTGGTAACAAACCCCCACCTTCTCCTCTTCTCACTCACTCGAGCCACGTCCAAATCCATTTCATCTCTGACGGGTCTGGGACTAATAAGGGCTTTAATCTCCACTTCAAGACCAGAGGTAAGGCAGCTTCTTTTTAATACAGTTCCTCTCTACCTCCCAAAAAGGATCTCTAGTATCTCTACAATCACTGCTCTTCCCTGCAGATAAGGTCTGTCGGCCTGTGACCTCAAACTCAAATATGACTTCTCTGAAACAAGAATATCATCGGGGAGAATCGGTGACTGTGACTTGTGATCTTGGCTATGTTGCAGATTCAGTGAGTCCTCAAGCAACACTGGGTTACAAAAGAAATTTTTTTGGAAGTTCTTGATGTTTTATCAACTGAATTAGGAATATTTTGCACAGCTGAATCCAAAAATAATATCCATTTTTCTCAATCAGGTCAGGTTTTTAATCTAATCTGATCTTCTGACTAAATTGACGACATTTTGTGACATTATCGGTTCATTTCCATTAATATTTCTCCTAAAACCAAAAAAGGTTTTAGGAGAAAAAAATTGTTTTTAACAGTGTATTAATAAAATGATCCAAACTTGGATTTCTGTAAATTGAGTAACAAACACTGATAAGGTAAATTGAACATTACATCTTCATGGTGCAAAAGTAAGGGCATGGACTTCTGTTTCTTTGAACGCCTCGTATGCTCAGCAGCAGGAATATCTCTCTTCAGAGTCCAGCAGTAATCAGCCATCATGACTGTATCCCAACATCCCAATCTTATGAGTATCTTACTTCAGAAAGTTGAGCAAAACCAATGTGATTTTTTGGATTCAGCACATCAAAATTACCCTAAAACAGTTGGAGAAACCCCAGACAATTTTTGGCTGTTGACCAGTGTAAACCCTAAGCTGACATAAAGTTAATTAAGGTCTCGTTTTGTGAAGCAGGCCTCTGACGGTCTATCGAGACGGTATGACACAACCTGCCAGAGTAATGGTGTATGGGCTCCCATGTACGCCTGTGAAAGTGAGTGTGACTAAAACCAATCTGTGTTTCTCCTGAACATTTTCTTATTCATTTTAAACGTACTGCCGCTTTGCGTGCTAATTTTTGTTTCTCGCTCTAGTTGTGGATTGTGGTTGGCCAGAAATTGGACGTGACAGCATCCTTCAGCTGATGAATCCACATGATCAAAACACAAAATATGGCAGCCAGATCCAGTTTTACTGCACTTCAAAGTTCTACACACTGGAAGGAAATGGTGATTGCATGACTCTCCCACACTATATCTGGTGTTGCTTGTTTTTAAACAATGTGGTTCCTTAAACCTTTCAGATACAAGCACTTGTAATGCCGATGGCGAGTGGACCGGGATGCCAAAATGCAATGAAGGTAGGTGAATGCCTGCTTGACTATTTCTGTACTAAATCACTTAATTCGTTTTAACGATGACTTTTGTGCATTTCAGTGTGTGGAATGCCAGAAACATCAAGCACAGGCAGAATTTTGGGAGGAAAGGCGGCAATGCTGGGAGAAATACCGTGGCAGCTTTTCATAACAGCTCCAAAGTTCGGAGCAGCATCGCTGATAAACGATCAGTGGGCCGTCACAGCAGCACACGTTGTAAACGACGTCCCAAAAGAAACAATTAAACTCTACGGTGGACTGATAGATACAACAACTACTACAAGAAGTGATGTATCTCCCATTCCAATTGAAACAATCACAGTGCATCCCAGCTACAGCGGAGCCTCATCACAAACTAATTATGACAATGATATAGCTCTGATAAAATTCAAGTCCAAAGTGAAACTTGGCCCAAACCTTCTGCCTATTTGCTTGCCAGACGTAAACAGAGGTGTGATGGAAGGAGAACAGGGCACAGCGTCTGGCTGGGGGGCTACATTACAGGATAATAGTTGGAGTCGTACATCAGACGTCTTACAATACGTTGACATTCCTGTTTACTCCCCCGCTGAGTGCAGGAACACACCTCGCCTTTCTAACAAAGCCATGACTTTTACCAACAACATGTTCTGCGCTGGAGGAAAAGGGACAGACAGTTGCAAGGGAGACAGTGGCGGTCCTTTTGTTTCACCCATGTTGTCTTCAGGCGTAGGGCCCCATTATCTGATTGGCATCGTGTCGTGGGGCGCTCCCTGTAAGAGGGGTGATCCAACAGGTGACAAGAAGGGTTATTACACCAAGGTGGAGAATTATGTCAACTGGATTAATGAGATCAAGAAAAATGAAGCAGAGAGTTAAAAAAGAAAAAACAAAACACTCTTCTCAATCACAATTAATAACCATCTATCAGGGCTAATCAAATGATTGATACTAATCTATTTTAAAAATTTCTTGAAATCAAATATTCAAACATTATCATGAAATCAATAATATTTAAGATGTACCAAATACAGTGCTTCATGTCTGTATTAAAGGAAGTGTTCAAAAATCATCTACAGACCTAAATCATTTTAAATGCTAACCTGTTTTGTTTATCTGTGACCTAATCCATACTCACAGATCTATATCATGAGTATATTCTCTACATGGATAAATTTATCACAATGCTTTGTAATATATGTCAGAGTTACATATTTTAGAAAGTTTGTAAGTTTTGCCATATAAGTGCCAATAAAAAATTAAATTTATGGTGTTGTTTTCAGTGACATATTAACTTTTTTCATTATTACTGCCTGAGCATGGGGCTAGTTTCTGGTTCTGAGGTAAACTGAGGTTTTAAACATGTTATGTTGAAACCAGCTAAAATCTTCTATCACACTGTTCATGTTTAAAAGTCAGATTCATTAGGTTTGTATTCTACATTTTACTTAAGGCTACAATAGTTTTATATTGCTCACACAAATGAAAAAATCAGCTGTTTGGAATATTTTCAGACAAATAAATAACAGTGTGGAGCAAAATGCCAAAAAACATTACAGTTACTTGAACAGTACCAGATTTTTATTCTCCATTTTTACTGAAGTTTATTAAAAATGAAAATGACATATACAGACTACATAGCTATTCCATTCAAAATGTTATTTTTCCAGCATGCATGGTTTCAATGAAATGTGTGTAGATTATACCTTTTAGTTTACAATTGATTTCCTAATACAATTATACACATATAATTGTATATAACACAAACTGTTATCATCCTGGGAGAATCTCATATTCAGCAGTAGTTACTACTGAGTTACTGAGTAAGTACTTTGGTAGTTACTACTTTGGTAGTTACTCAGTAACTTTCAGCCCTCAAATGCATAGGCAAAATCACCAGAATTGTAAATTCTAGTTTCTGAATTTATACTGACAAAATCAAACTGCTGGAGGCAATAACTAAGTTTGAATTAAGTATCAAAAATGTATGATCCTTCATATATTGATATAACATCGCGGTTCTTTACCAATAGACTGAGACTTATATAACGTGCATTACATTAAAAAGTACTCCTGAGATAATGAACAACCTGGCAAAAATAAAAAATAAAATGGTTGGACTACATGGTATGAACTGAAACCATGGCAACACTTCCTTCTTACGTTCTCTGAGAGTAGGGATTGTGGGCAATGTAGTTAGAAAAGAGAAACGCCACAAATCTAACATCTCGGTTTTCAGTTTTCATAATTATAAATAAACTCAAAATAAACTTTATGTTTACTAGTTTATTGCTGTGATATACAAACTTGGTCATTGACGGGGCTATGCTAAAAATGATAAACACCCCCATCTAGTGGTAAAATTAATTATGACAGCTGATGAATGAGCCAAATATGCCTCCATTTATAGAATAGAAAACATAATCTAAAATAGCATGAAACTTTACATTTTTTAATCGTATCACATAGTCATATTATTAAAAAAACACCATCTTTACGATACTTATCCTTTGCTGTTCAAAGTCAAACATGTACTGGATTTTTGCCAAGACAAACACGCCATCTTTCTGGCATTAATGTTTCACTTGTATCTACATGTTAGTACACAACTAGATTAACACAACTAGACATGGACATATTCAATGCCAGGATCAGTTGGACATCTTTCATCATATGGTGAGTGTAGAGGATTTAAAAAAATAAATTATGACAGAATTAAACAGCTTTTAACATGAATTTTTCCCCACGTAATTCTAAAAGTCTCTAAATATTAAAGCAATTACTTTGAATCTTTTATTCTACTTTAAATAATATCTGACTCTGCAGAAAGCATACTGTGTTAGGCATGAATCAACTATTCAATATTGAATAGTTGATTCATTGTCATAGATGTAGTTAGGTATAAAATGTATCGTCTGGTTTAATTGATTCTGTTACTATGTTTGCTCTTTTCTGTTTGAATCGACTTTGGACCAGTGGCTCAGACCATCAAACTCTGATAAACAGATCGAACTCTTGTTTGTCTCCAGGTTTCTGCATGTGCTGGTGTGTGAGTGTGTCCCACTGCCAGACTCAGGGCAGATCCAGTCCCCCCAGTGTCCTCAGCTCTATCCCGTCAACCTGCAGAAGCAGTGGGAGATCAGCGTACCGGACGGCTTCCAGATCAGCCTGACCTTCACACATGTGGACATCAAATCCTCAATTACAGTCAGAGCTATATTAAACTATGAGATGTAGGGCAAATTAATCGTGACAAATCAATTACTGAAATAATCGTCAACTAATTTAGAAATCCAAAAATTGTCAAGTGGAGTATACAGAATCAAGAAAAGGACATTTGCTGAAAGAACAAGACTGAGAGCAGTAACTAAGCCAAAAATGAAAAGAAATATGTACATTTCTTATTTAAGATAAAAAAAACAAACCCTTCTTTGTCTATACATATTTCCTACCACTCAAATGGTAGCTTCAGCGTCATCCAGTTCAAATTCTGCACAAAAAAGTTTCCTATTAAGCACTTTTAAGTATTAAATTATTAATCGGTTAGTAGAAAAAAAATATGTCCACAGATTCACTGTATGATGTGTCAAGACGCAGATGCATGCCTTAGTACTAATGATCAAGCATACACTAAAGGAATTCTGCTATTGCATTTTAATCAATAAAATGTTCCATTTTTTTCATTTTAAAAATAAATTGAATTATGTTTGTTTCCATATGTTAATATATTCCAATAGTGCATAAAAAAAGGCTTAAATTGTTAATTGAAAAATCTGCAGAATGTGCATTGATACACAATCCCCACTTTATTACTTTTTATTAAAAGTTCTATGCGTAGTGTTTCTTCATTATTTTGTATATTTTATTTTTGCAGGTCCTATATGATGAAAAGGTGCTTGGAAAGTTTTGTGGCAATGAGAACTCTACTGATGGACATCACCCCGGCTACCAGCCCATTTTGTCTCCAGGCAGCAGACTCACCCTGATATTCCAGTTGAGTGACTACAACCCAGACCGAAACCAGAATGTGGGATTTTCTGCTCAGTACCAAGCAATAGGTGTGCTTTGTTAATTTTCTGTCACATGTAACAAATAAAATACACTTAATTTGCAATATTATATGCATAATTTCATTTCACCAGACATAGATGAATGCTCAGCACCAGAACCTGAGGATGGATCAGGTCCACTCTGCTCTCAGACCTGCCTCAACACATTTGGGTCATACCGCTGTGCTTGTCACCATGGCTACGAGCTACGCTCAGATCAACGCACCTGCATGTGTAAGTTTGGTGAAAGGAGAGGGAGATTTTCAGGTGTATCTAAACATCTGATTCTCAAGACCTTGATGAACCTTAATTTGGAACGAACAGTTTGCTGGAGATAAATACATAATTAATTAATGTTAAATCTGTTTCTCAAAGCAATGGGAACATTTAGAGAGGTTATATGAGGAACATCTTAACATCAGTTTTTAAGTTTTATGGAGAATTAATAATTGGACTTTCAGTGGGTCTAGGTGTTGACTTTACCCATGTAACTCAAGAATATGCTTTAAACTAAACCTGTCAAGTTTGCTTTGTGTTTGTCTGAGATTTTTACTTAAAACGATCATCTCTGGTATTGAATTTCTGAATGTAATAACTTTTTTAAACTGTAAGATGGGTGAGTGTCACAGCATGATCACACGACATAACAAAACTCTGAAACAGGGGAAGTTATTCCTCTGTACCCGCAGATCGCTGCATTGGGGGGACTTGCATGAATCCTTTTCCTCGCTGACAGAGAAAAGGTTTGAATCTTCGAAGAAACCAATTGATACTGACAAAATATTGAATCAATTTTTTCCTCTGCCACAGTAATTGATTGTGGAGAACCTGAGCCTCTGCCGAATGGAGGAGTAACATTGCTGTCTGGCTTCCAGAACCAATATCTTTCTGTTGTTCAGTATCATTGCAATGAACCATTTTATTCTTCATATGGTGGCATTAACGGTAAGATTTTACTATACAATAATAAAGAATATTCTATTCTATTCAGTTGCTTTCTACAGAAGCTTCCATAATCTCTAAGCTTTGAGATTCAGATGAACTCTGTTTATGTTTTCATTGATATATTCTCCTCAAGAGGTAGCAGAGTTTTTATAATATAGATTTTAATATGGTATTTCTTTATTATGTTTAGGGGTTTTGCATAAATTTTGAATCAGAAAGGACAACTATAGCATCTCCTGATGCTGATTCAGTTTGTTTATATTTATGTGAGACATTTGCATGTATTTAGAGCAACATTCAGCCATACCAAGACAATCCAGCCATATTGTGTAACTTGAAAGACATGCACTAAGAGAAAACTATATTTTCTCATAGCTATGGGTGACTTTTGTCACCACTATAGCATATACAGGGGCTGAAGAAGGTTCTTTATAACAGGGAGATTTTAAAGAACGAGTGCCCAACGTATAATAGATCTCGTAATAGAAGCCAAAAGTCCTTTTTAATTTAAATAAATTAATGAACTGTAACTGCATATACATCTTAACTTCTTTATTCTGACAATATTACAACAAGACAAAACCTTAAAACATTTTCTCAAGCTTCTTGTTCACAGCTGCATTAGCTGTAGGTGTGGATTAGAAGAATAAAACTACAATCTGATGAAAAAATATGCCCAAGATGGATCCATCAACTGGACTTGATTAGCACGTTTGCATCTGGATGTATTTAGTAAAACCTACTTCCTGTACTGGGATCTGTTAAATGCCCAAAGCAGAACAGATGCAGAAACTGGTGGACATTGCCTTGCTTTGTGAATTTCCTCCAGAGAGTGAACAAAATAAAGGTGTTAGGCATGCTGTTCACTACGGCTGAAGACATTAGATGATGTACAAAATTAGTAACTTTTTGGTGAATATTTTGCAAACCGTAACTGATAATACTTAGGTATTTGATTTTAGACCTCAGATAAAAATACCACTTTTGTAAATGTTTTGTTTTATTCTTAGTTTCTCTCACCTGTGAAGCAGATAGACAGTGGAGATCCAACCATGATGTTATTTTAAGACCAGCATGCCTACCAGGTATCATTTTTGGTCTCTTAAAACATCCGAGCCCATGTTGATATCTCTATGTTTTCTCTATAACTACAAACTTATATCCTATGC
>CAEFZY010078738.1:0-36008 GCA_903066815.1 Brachyrhaphis roseni
ATATATGTATATATATATACATATATATATATATATATATATGTATATTGCAAGTGTAGAATTTGATGGAATTAAGTCAGTACCGAAAACTGAACCTAAGCCTTTCAAAATAAAGCCAAACTGCTGAACAGAACTACCTTGACTGTCCCACACTAGGGTAATTTCTGTGCAACAGCAACAAAAGTGACAGGAAATTAAAACAAGTAGATTCACACAGAGATAGAACATGAAATGTATTAAAACAGAACAAATAATAAAAAAAATACTGTACGGTAAGATCAACTTTTCAACACAATTACTGTGCAGTTATTTTTTTTTAAAAAGATCCCGCAGTCCAAAGGTTGCTTGAAATGTCCAATGTTCTTACGATTTTAATTAATTGTTCAATAGTGTTAATATTTGCAAAAGTAGAATTTGCAAGTTTAAGATTATTTTAAAGCATGGTTTGCACCACTAATTTATAAAAGTGAGAATGTTTACTTTTGATTATAGTTAGTGAAGACAGTGATGAAAAAAGTATGTTGGCCTTTCAAAATAAAGTTTAAAAATACTGTTCAAAATTAAAAACCTCAATATTTCATATTTTCCATTGTTGCAGAGGTATTATTAGATGTACTAAACTAGTGGTGAATTTATTTATTTATTTATTTTTTTTGGTATTTTGTTCTTCCAAATGAAAGTTTCAAAATTCCAATTTGTCAATAGTTATGACTGAAATGGTGATAAAGAGAAGTTTCACCTTTCAAAATAGAGCTTAAAGATATTTACTGAACCATCTACATACTTCCCCACCTGTAAATGAAGTGTCCTCTCTTTAAAGTAAGGTAGATCTAAAAAAATAAATAACCTTACACTCAAAAATTAAAACCTTCATGTTGCATGAAGTAGATTCCTGCAAAAGCAGGTTCGACATTACCCAAGGCTAATCCAGCCTTTCAAAATAAAGCTTAATGGTACTATTTTAATATATCGAGTTTAACAACATTTTCTGGAGGCACCCACTGCACATTATAATGAGCGCTTCTCAGTGATGACAAATCGGGAATACGTTACATGTAAAGTTTGAAATACTAGTCATGTCCGACATTCTGAGTTAAAACTGCAAAAGTGTGTAAAAATAATAACAAAAATGAGAAAAACAAAAACAATGCTTTGCCCAGGGCTATATATTAACATGGCTCAGCGGGGAGTAAAATCCATTCCATGCTACAGTAACTCTTCCTTTCTTCCCACAAACACTGACGTCAGTGATCATATCTGTTTAAGCATAACGCAACGGACCAGGAGCGTCGTGGGGTGTGCCACCAAGGAAAGCCTTAAGCAATGCACTCCGGAGAAAACTTGATTTCCTGTCTTCCTGCAAGTATGTTCTGCTGCAGCGAGAGTTTATCACAGTGCTTCCAGTCTGTGATCCTTTACACTCCTCCCCCATCTCTCATTAGCAGCAAACACACAGCTGTTGGGTTACCTCTCCGGGGCTCCCATTAAGGGCTGCCACTCAGGCTTACAGTGTCCCTGAGCCAATCATATTAGAGCTCCCGCCCACGCATCCCCCGCTGCCATGCTCCCATTCAACAGTCATTTTAATAACATTTAGGTGCTTTCACAGGTGGGCCCAGAGTGGTCTGAGAAGAGTGCAGAAACAGAGCAGAGGTATTAGGAGGAAAAAGTAACTCAACCCAGAAAATAATATTACAAAAACAATGTAAACTAATGTCTGTAAAAGTGTAAATAAGTGAAAAATAATTGAATGTGCTAATAATATTTTACATCAATAGCTATATTAATAATTGTTAAAATAAAAAAAATACATTGTTAACTCATAAGTTGTTCAAAATAATGCATAATTGTCTCATGATGTATGCAAGCTAAGAAAAGAAAATCTATAGTTTTTTATATGTACTTTATTTATTTATTTTTCTATTTAATTATTCATTAATTTAGTTAGTTTCCCTTAGAATAGGCTGGTCTACAGTTTAAAACATGACGCCGTGGATCTTTGCTCAGGAACAATGACATGTTCAATGAAATACAGCAAATAAATATTTATAATTTCACTTACAATTATAATTTATGACTGAAAGATTGAATTATTTTATGATTTATTCAATAAATTATTGACACATTTAAATAATTTATACATTTAGCTATGTTTCTTTCAATGCATTCATTTTCATTTTTATGCAAATGGCTCCACCGCTCACAACATATTTACTTATTGACCTATTGATTCGATTGTGTCACGTTTGACTCTTGTAAAAGGAAAAGGTGGGGCTATTTCTATATCATGTAAACAAATAAAACCCAATGAGGGAATAATTAGGATACTTAGTGCATGAGTGAGCATTGCAACAGAGTGACCAAAAGGCCAGAGTGGAATTAGCAGCATCATCTGTGTGGTTCACATGTCCTGGCTTTTGACAGAAACAATGATAGATGTCTAATTAACTATCCGTGCCTCTTAAATTCAACAGATGTATCTCCATCCCAGTGATGTCAGCCAGAGGATCTTTGTCGAGTCCATTCACATTTAATCAAAAAGGCATACAAGTCATAGAAGGGAGCGGCAAGGCAGCGAATCAACAGTGGGTTTGTCCACTTAAGGAGCTAGTGTGGACCTGGATGCTGTAGCATACAATACCTTTATTAGCCAGCCTAAAGAGCACAGTCTGAGGTGATTCGCCTCCCCTCTTTCTGTTGGTCATCTTTTGAAAAAAGAGGGGGCGAAAACTGGAAAATGCATGGGTAATAGGGAAAAGAAGATCAGAAGAAAAGCCTAAAATCACCTCAGACTCTCAAATTCTCCCAAAAGCGTTCATACCTTCCATGCAGTATTCAGCCAGGAAATCACAGCCTCACACTTTTACTCTTTTTTTTCTTTTTCTTTTCCAAAACTTACTTAGGCCATCCAATACGTCTCACGCACATTTCTGCCTATTGAAGCTGAAACTTCAGAGCTCGGCAGACGAGAACACTCTCCGGAAAGACTGAGTTTGAGAATTCTAAGGTCATGGTTTGTTTGCTTTTACAGCACAAAGCACGAAAAATGTGATCGATATACATTCACATCCATTTTCTCATGACGTACCCCACCCTGAGGACCTTTCCTGTTCCTATACTTATTTTACACATGATATATTCCCAGAGAAAATGCAGGCATAAAGTGAGGTCTAAAGCAAAGAAACATACTGCAAAAGTTTGAAAAGCAAATCCAAAGCAAACTGAAGTTGGTAAAAGAAACAGAAGTAACATTTTTCACTGTTAGTATGTGGTTCAAGGTGTATTCAAGCACCGTAACATAACATATTACATAACATAATTATTCAGGATGATCAAACTCTATAATAAAATTGCAGTGGTAAACTAATAATCACTAGGAGCAGTTATAAAACAAATAGAACAAAGAAAATCCAGATCGAGAACAAATTTCTCACTAAAAATATAAATGTAACATATCCCCTAAAAATGTAATTTTGGTAAAGCATTCACGATTCTTTTGTCTGTTTGTCTCATTAAACACACAGCTAATCTTTTGGTTTAGCTTTTCATTTAAGTAACATTTATGACAAAAATATGTTGGCTACAGCAAGCATCCCTAAAGATTTCCTTGTATGTTTTCAACTTTGCACTTAAAACACACAAGTTTACTTTGACAAGCTTGGATATCCCATGTGCAACAATTTCAGACGAAAATACCTACTATGACGCCATGGAGTGTGGTCTGAAACATTCAAGCCCGCAGGCTTTAGTGGAGCAGCAGTTCTCTGCCACAAGGAATCTGGTGCAGATCTACTCTTTAAATGTCACCGGGGGGGGGAAAGTAAGCAAATAAATAATAAAGTGACATATTTCTGCAGCAGGGCAAAAGAAAAAAAAAAAAACATCTTTATCTTCCCCGAACTTTCTATCTGTGCTGACAATGAAGAATGTGTTGCTTTAGTAATGTGTAGCAAATCAACTCGTATAGAGTTGGAGCTGTAACAAGTGTTACACCAGCGGAAGTGATGAAACTTTGATACCAGGACGTGTAGGTGCCCTTATTTTCATCACAGTCATTGGCGAAAGTAGATAAATAAAACATGTAGTGCTTTGAAAAATGTAGACACACCTTGAAATATTTCACATCTGCACATGTTTCAAGTAAGGAATAATTACAAAGTGGACTGAAAACAATACATAGCCACCAAAATTATTTACAAATAAAATAATTTAGCACAAATTCATGTTCCGTAGCAACCTCCTATGGAATTACAGCTGAAAATGTTTAAATGTACGTTTGAACGTTGATACTGAAATTTGATTCATCACTGTATTATCTTGAACTGCATTGTGATAATCATGTGTGCACTGAAAAGAAACTTAAAGAATATGAAACGGATCCTCATTATTCAATTAGAGGGACATGTATAAAAGCTACACCACCTGAACAGCATCCAGGTAAGTTATGTTGTCATGCAGAGCACCGTGACACATTTTCTGAAATATCTGGGTTGAGCAAACACAAAGCTGGCACAAATTACTTTGGCATATTAACTCCTATTACAAACAGAATCCATCTGGAATATGTAAAATTTGAGCAATTGATGTCATTTCTGAATATAAAACATTTCATGATGTCACAATAAAATATATTGTTATAACAAAATATTTACATTACATTAGGTTGCATTACATTGTTATGTAATATTCATTGTCATTATAAAAGACGGGTGGTAAATGGCCTAAATGGCCCACCCATTTAGATATCCGGGACACCCAAGACAGATTACAATGGGGATATGTTCCCCATTGTAATCTGAAAGTGTACATGTATAGCATGTACACTTTTATTTCGAAGTTAACATGCTATAACATGTTTTTTGTTTTCCAGAGCCATATTAAAAGCACAATAAGCATACCGGCACTAATGTCAGTTTAACAGTTGTGGGTGAGCGAGGGCAGAGATACATGCTGTTGTGTGTTAGAGTCATGGCAGCAACTAGCCTGAGCCGGCGAAAAAATTTGCACTATTTTTTCCAAACGAACCAAGTTAATTGAGTAGCTAAAGCAGTGGGATGAAGATAATGTTAGCTAAATGATGACTAGTTGATCATGTTTAGCTTGTAAAGAAGAATACTAATGTTGTTGCCTATGTTCAGAAGCGAGCTGTAACTAGAAGCATAACTTGAGTCACTTATTTTTTTTTAAAGTACTTTTACTTCTGTGTGCTTTAACTTTTACTTGAGTAACATTATAATGAACTATTGCTGCTCTTGCTTGAGAAAATGTCTGGATGCTCTAACCAATACACTTGACTTCAATAAAGAAAGAACAAACACATTTTACCAGAAATGTATGAGAGACAAACACACATACAGACAGACCTGTTTCGCTTTACACAAGATTTGTTGTTCTAATATTATCCTCTATCTGCTTAGCCTGTTGTACCATTGGGAGATTAATAAAATGCAGTACACATTATATATTGTCACTGGAAGTACATTAGTCTGTTCTGGGTTAGATAATACTGTAAATATTGATTTTATATAAAATTCAGTATTAAAAAAATGAGTGAGTGATTTTTCTTATTCATTTGTACAGGGGATTTGAAGTTTGTCTCTGCTATTGCTGGGCAGGAAGTGGGTCAAACCCTGAATTGATGACCAGCCAAGAAAAGAGAACAACTCTGCATCCATGCAGTAGCTCCAACATTCAGTTAGTGTCACCAATTAATAGAATATATGTGATTTTTTGATTATGGAATTTAACTGGAGTATCCAGAGAAAAATAGAGCCACATTAAAACCAGAAATCTTGTGTAGTGACAGTCCAAACCTGTGTCAAAAAAACAAAACAAAAGACAAGCAAGTAATTTTGATATTTTTTATGTGAGACAAAAAAAAAAAAAATAGGAAAAGAACTATTATTTTGAAAAGGTTGTGGTAATCTTGCAAATGAAATGTGCAAAGTGATCTAACTGCCGGAAATGTGTTGACGGACAACAGATTTCCTGCTGGCAGACTGGCATCTGAGGAGATTTAAAAGAAGTGCGCTCATAAAGCTGTCAGCAGCGCATGAGCATTCACCATCACTCCTTCTATGATTTAGCTCGGCATACGTGGGCGTGTGCAATTACAAAGGCTCAATGATTTTCACTCATATTTTCCTCCAGCAAATGTCAAGTTTGTTATCGTTTAACACCATTTGCACTTATCTTTTCCACACAACATCATACTTCAAGAAAGGCATAGCTGATCTGTACAAAGAAATAAATAGATAAAACTGCATATGGCAAAATATAGCAAAAACAATATTTGCATGCACTGTTTAAACAGCTATATGATCTTTTTCTTCTCAAGTTCTGGCTCTGTATGAGACAAACGATTCTTATTTTAGGTTCGGTCATGATTACCAAAGTCATTTTATGTTTAAATGCCTGAAAATGACTATATATATATTTTATTATTGTTATTTTTTTTTTTCTTTCTCCAGAGACTAGTGTCTCCTTAAACAATTTGGAAAACCCCAGATGATGATGCCATGGCTTTGTTAGCTTCTGATTCTGATGTAAGTCAAACAGATACACTTCTGTGTCAAAAGAAATTCCATTGGATACAAGGTACATCCTTGGGTACATTGTAAAGATACTTGAAAATCATCAGTTTCGACCAATATTCAATAAAAAATAACTGCGTTAGAAAGCTCAGCCATCATAGCGTTCAGGAAAAAGATGAGTGTATTATCCCAGAAATAAGCATGTTGGGACGAAATTTGTGAATGAACCCCAAAACAAAAACACGAGGCCATTGGAAGGAGCCGGTAAGTTATCATTATTAATGTCCACAGTGAAACAAGCAAGAATTATTACAGTTTGCAATCCACTCAAAGACTAGCATCTTTATTTTTTGAGACGTTTCATATCGTCTGATGAAATGACACATTAAATAATTGACCCTCATGAGCATCATTACATATGGAGGAAAAAGTGAGAAGCTTGCAAGCTATGATCCCCATCCCAGCTGTAAAATATTAGATTTGATGTCGGGATGTAGCAAAATAACAAAACAAATACTATCACGATGAAAGAGCAATATGCTAAAATATTGAAGAGATAGACAGGATGCCAGGAAACTACTGAAAGTCGCTTATAGAAAAATATCACAATAGCCCATTTGAACCAAATCATACAACTTAAAAATGCAACGTCTACCAAATATTGAAGAAATAATCTGAATTTATTTATTTTAATTAATGTCATGTTTCTGACATTTAGTAAATATTGACTATAGTGAATAAAGGCTGATGTCGTTTTACAAGCTTCATTTAAATATCTGGCTTCAGCTGGAAGTATATGATGTTGTGGCTGAATTTCTCTGTACGCGGTTACACCGAAAGTATTTGATCTGACCATTAACTCTCCTCTCTTCCAAATACAGTATGTGTTGCAGTATATCTCTCCTGTGGATCCTCTGATGCCTTTTATTTATTAGCTAGAACGTACTGTGAACTTCAATCAAAACAAGAGAGAGCATTTGGACTTATGTTTGGCCCCATGTGGTTTGGTTAATTAACAGAATGGGCTCTCTAGCAAGTGGAGTATTAGGAGGTGGGAGGATCCAGGTTTCTCTTCCCACTTGTAGAAAATGCACAGTCTGAAAACATGGTGGAAAATTGGCCTTCATCTTGAGGAACGAACGTTTTAGTAAGTACACACAGTTTATTGCTTTGTGGGAGAACGTAATCTTATTAGTGACATGTAAATACGTCTGTGTGTTATCTTAGACATTCCCATTTTGCGCAGCTCATTTATTCCTGGTTGTGTGTAAATGGGTTAGGATATTGGTATTTTCATCACTGCGAATGGGTGTTCAGACATGCCAGGAGCCACTGTTGTTTGCATTTCTTTCTTCTTGCATATTGTCTACATCTGCCACTGGGTCAGGATTATGTATTCACACAAACATGACAGTTAGGGATGCAATAGCAGCAACAATAACATTTCTCTTTGAGAAACAGTACGCTTCAAACACTCCTGCTGTCATTTGCTCCAGAACACAGCTTCTAACCCCACACAGGGAAGAAGGGAAAAAAAAGGAGAGAGAAAAAAAAATTAAGCGACTTAGCCTTTTAGTCTTGCTAAAAGATTAAATTATGCTGTAGGTCATAAATAAATGGTATATATTTTAATGGATTAATAAACGGTAGCATTCATCTAGGGAAGCACTAATTGAATTATGAAAAATATCCAAACTTGTATCTTTTTTTTAATTATTATTATTATTTTACTTTTATTAATTGTCAGCCAAGCTATTCAGTTGATTACAGAAAAAGCTCTAATAGCTGTAAAAAGATTATAAAGGTTTAATCTTCTAATTTAGTTCATTTCAGGTTTTCTAAGCTCTCGTTTGTGAGTCTTAACGAAAAGTACTTTCATGTGTGCGACTGCATGGTTTGCTTACAGCGCTTTGAAAAAGTATGCAAACTCCTCAAACCTTTTCACATGAAATTTTACTTAAGTTTAAATGTATTTGAGCTGGATTACAATGTGATAAAGTAACACAAAGTGGTGCATGGCTTTAAAGTGAGCATAAATGAATATCAAAATAAAATCAAGGACAAACAACCCCATTTAGATGCCAGCAAAAGAACAAAGTCCCCCTGCCTGCAATTTCATTTCAGTTTAAATCCAACTATTCTCTTGAAGAGCTCAGAGATTTCACAAGCACTCTTTAGTCCATTGATTGAAAATGGAAAATGTGTGCTAGCACTGCAAACAACCACAGCATAACTGTCAATCTAAATTGTCAGTCCAGGAAAGAATTAATCAGAGAAACAACCAAGGACCTCTCTGGAGGAGTTGTGAATACCAATATCTCAAGCTGAAGAATCTGTCCACAGGTCTTTTTCTATATAATCCACAAATCTGTCCTCTATGGAAGAGTGGTGGTTTGAAAGATGGGTTGTAAATCCAGCCCAAAAAATCATTGGCTCCCCTCTCCCCTCAGTGAAAGACTTGTTTTAGACGCTGTCTAAAAAAAGCACAACATATCACAAAGGACACTTGCCACCCCGGACATTCTCTGTTTAATCTGTTGCCTTCAGGCATACGATACAGAGCAATCAGAACAAGAACCAACCGTCTTAGAGACAGTTTTTACCTGATAGCAATAACAAAACTAAATGCAATCAAAATAACCACTAATCATCATAGATGATGTGTATCGACTGTTTGTTTGTTTCTTGCATTGTGTGTGAATTGTGGGACAGTGTGCACTGACTGATGGCACCCTTGAATTTTGTTGTTCTTGTGACAATGACAATAAAGATTTATCTTATCTTATCTTATCTATAAATGCAATATTTATGTTTTAAAATATGAAATTATTTCTGTTCTGCATAATGGCATAGTTACACTGCTAAATGCAGTTCAAGACTTATGCTTCAGAGATACATTTTGCTATTATAGTCTAAACCTGAATGAAGGCAATGTCAGGAAAATATGAAAAGGCTCATTTTTATAAAGCAACAGAAAAACATATAAGATAAATTATACAAGCACATCATAGAGATTTGAGCAAATTCTAATAAATTAATCTTTGCTATTGCTGTGCAGTAATTTTTCTGCCAAGATTGCTAATGTGTGGTATCTTTTGTTCTATGTGTTTCATGAACACTGGATTAATACATCATCGAGGTATACCAAACAGTCATATATATATATATATATATATATATATTAATGAAAATAAAGCAACTTTTGAAGCAGAAATGGCAGGAAAAACCTGGAAAATGTCTGACAAAAAATTGTTTTTAAGACAAAAGAAATTCGCTTTGGAACTACATGCTTTCTGACAAGCTCTTTACTCCTCTCTTAGGTCAGAACATTGCTGTGTTTGGCCGATCGACAGGCCTCTGAGACTCGCCTGACAAAAGATACTGACTGCTAATAATAGTTCTATTAATGCCCACTTTTACCAATTATCCATTTTCAATACTTAAAGTGGCTAGATATTTGCCCCTGGTCTCACTGTAGAGAATGCTGCATCAAGTTCAAAAGAACACATTAGAGTCAACCTAATCTGTTCATACCTAGAAAAAAATACTCAAGTATGTTTTTCCCATATTTGATTCCCATTGAATTACGACTCAATAAAATCACTACATAACACATATAAATACTTGCTCAGATTTTGCTCATGTTCTGCAGTTGTTTTTTGGTTGTAATGTTTTTATCTTGTCGCTTGCTCTCTGTGCTGGAATTTCAGAGTGGGAAGAGCTCAGGGAGTTCTGTAAATCTACACACACTGGCGCATTTTCATACAGTAGCAACAACAGGCAACAGGGTGAACTAAAGGTAACATCTATTTTTTTTCTTGTATATTATTTGCAGAAGAATAGGTAGTTGATAATGTAGAAAGTTTAGAATACGGATAGGCAATAGGGTATGCAAATTCAAGGACTTTAAATTAAAATAAAACATTCACTCAATACTGCCAGAAGGTACTAAAGTAAGTTGTCAGGAAGAAAGCGGGTTGTTTTTCAAGGATAACAATTGGCATAGCTGTTATTACAAAGTGGAGGTCTTCAGTGACTCAGTTGCCAAGAAGAACAGAAAGTTGTTTTGCAAAGTCTCTTGAATGTCAGTGTTCAGAAGTAACACCCAACTTGAGTGTATTCTGGTTGCAAATCTGAAAACCAGTGGGGATTTTTTGTTGTGTGTGCCAATAACTGCTTCTGCCTAAACACACTGATAGCAATGTACTTTTCTCAAATTCATGCATTCAAGCGCTAACACCTATTTAACTCTAGGGTTGGCTCGACAGAAATCTGTGTGACGTAACTATAATTGTCTGTGCCTGGCCACTAGGGACTGTTGTGATCTCCCCCAGACGTCTGTGTGCATCCCAGGCTCTGTGACCACATAGGCTGTGCGTGCCAAGTTAAGCCATACTCCCAGTTAGAGGGTGGCATAAAACAAAAGAAACAAAGATAATGCAAGGTCTAACCATAAGCAACAGCACAGTGTTGAAAGATATTGTTTTTCTAGTGAAAATAATTTAGGTCTCACGGACAATGAGGATACAAAACTTGTATTGCTGTGGTGGTGAGAAACCACAGTGCATTATCTGCCCCTGAAGGGCAATGGTGAAAACTATACACCTCTGAATACAATGAATTAAAGCAGTAGTAGTAGGAGTGTTTAGTTTTTGTTGAGGTCCAAACAGTTTGCATAGATAAACCTTTTTCCAAAACTCAGCCTTCAGCACATAATCACAATATCCATCCATTATGGCGTTTACAACCGTTCTTAGGAGCGTTGGACTAAGAACTAGTTTGTATGATAAGTTCAGCGGACTAACAGTTCCACCAGGTGTTTGTTAATTCTTGTTGTCACTACTCTGGTGGAGCTGACAGACAGAAGCTCGGCCGGAGACTGTAGCTCCAAGGAGGAGCTTTCTGTGATTAGGTAGCATTTTGTGAGAGCAGGTGTTTAGGCACCCCCGAAAGATTGCCACGGGAGATTTAAGGATTCCTCAAACATGCATGAAAGAATCAAAGCAACACTCCAGGTACGATTTTGATGATAGAGTAACATTATAACCTGATATGAAGCTAAAAAGTAAGTCAACAGTATCTCTGCCTTTAATACACACTGTGAGAAGAGGCACATAATCTTTTACCTCATAATCTTACCTCTTATTAGGTGTGGTTACATTTGTCAAAATTATTTCTATTCACTAAATAGTACCATATCAGGAGGATTGGATGGGAAAAGCCCACATGATACTGTTATTACTTTGTAAGATTCTGATCATTAGGGTAATACACAATATTTCAGTTGACTGGAGGTAATTTTTTAACACTTCAAACATGGAATCTTATTTTTTAAAAATGTAGTAAAAAGAACTTGTCCTTTCCATCAGGAAGAAAACTGTGGTCCTATCTTTACCCAGTGTAAAATAAATCCACGACTGAAAATACCACTCATAGAGGAAACCCCAACATACTGAATGCAACTTAAAAGCCAGAGTAGTTTGCAAATTTACAGTTAACACTTTGTTTGTGGAAACACATTCTGTGGTCTAATGAAACTAAACTTGAAATGCCTGCCAATAATAGTCTTTCTTACATTTAGAGGAAAAACCATCCCAGCTGTGATATATGGGAGTGGTATTGTCATGGTGTATGGCAATTTTGCTGCAGGAGGAGCTGGTGTGCTTCACAAAACAGATGGAATCAAAAGGAAATAACCTAATGTGGAAATGCTGAAGAATCATCTCAAGATATTAGCTAGGAGGTTAACGCTTGATCACAAGTTGATCTTACAAATGGGTCCTAAGCATACTTCCAAATTCGTTAAAAGTGGTAAATGTCAAAGTTTTGGAAGTGGCTTCACAAAGTTCTGACCTCAGTGTCATAGACAATTAGTGAGCAGAGCTGAAAATGTTTGTTTGAGTAAGGCAGCCTAAGTTCCACAACGCCAGATCTGCAGGGACAAATGGGCCAAAATTCCACAAAACTAAAAATATTGCGGAAGGATGTCTAAAATGATTGTCCCAAATAATAGAGTTTAGGGAATTATTCAAAATATTATCTCTCACTCTCTTGCTATTTTGGTATTGAAGAAATATAAATAATTTTGCAAATGCAAACTTATGTAAATGAAGGAGAGTTTAGCCTAATTGAAAGATAATGAGAAATATTGTACTTTTTTGTTCAGTATATGTAAATATTTAATTATAACTTCGTCCTATGATTATAATTTACGTTTTCTTGTTTTTTATTTATTTATTTAAACTTTTTTATGTACAAAATCTGATCGAAATATACTGGGTAAAAGCTATAGCTTTGCATTATTTTTAAAAATTTTTGCCAAATAAATGAATGAATATATATTTAATAACAAAATGTATGAGGCTGAAAAAGGAACTATGGCCACCCATCAGGATGCTTAACAGAAAGACATGTGTTCACTTGTGCACAACCATTCTTTCACTAAAGCTATCATAAAATCTCTAATTTCAAGTTCAAATATATGATGAAGCAGCCATATATGAGGTCTTTGAGGAGAGTAGTTCTTAGATATGAGCCCCAAGTGAAAAAAAAAAAAAAAAACTTGACACAATTAATGTTTCATTGGGTTTATAAATGTTTCACCTGCTAATTGCTGAAATTGGCATTAGATATTGGCTGAAGAAAGAATAAATTATCTGCTGATTTCCTCCCACACAAATTCTTACAGAGACACTGGAGACAGAGAGAGATGCAAACTTCTTTGCACTATGGTAAAGTTTTCAAATGGCTTCTTTTGACCTTCAAAACCACCAACTTTCTTCACTTAGGTAGAAAAAAAATGTGTAGCCTTTTGCAGAATCAAAAAACTCAGAGGAATGCATTCATTCAATCTATACTTTTCTCCACTCATTCTCAACACTTTCAAGCAATATAAGATCCTCAAACTACATATAGTTCACAAACTGCATCACAAATTTGACCATGTTTTGTCTTCAACCAACTGAGAAATTTATTTATGAATTTCAGTCGATCAGAGGAGATACAAGTAGTAAATAAATACACAAATGAGAAGATCTTGCAATATTATTCATTAATTAGTTCAGATGAATATAAAGCACAGTCATAATGAAAAGACAGATCAGAAGAATTGTTGTCCAAAAGAGTTCTGTGGTCCAACGTGTGTGTCATAATGTCAGAATGAAACCTTGGGGGAGTTGAGTTGGGGGGTTAAACACCTCTCAATACGACAGGAACCTGGTTGTGTATTACATGGAAATACCAAACATACGTAGTCGCATGGCTACAGTTTTTCTCAGTGGCTTTAGGGCATTTCTCAGAACAGAATTGAGATTCTCAGAACTCCTTCACAAATCTTCAAATCGTTGTGCCGCTTGTGCACATCCAGAAAGCAGCCTCTAATTCCTTTGAGCACGTTGTAAATGGGTGAACTACAGCATGAAATCCTGGCCAGAGCAGGACACTATGGTAAGGATAGCAGGATGCTATGGCAATGCAATGCAATGCAACACTATTTATATATAAATAGTATAACTAAGCTTTATATCCTTGTGGCTTGAGAGACAGCAATGACACGATTAAAAAGACATCGGGTTAACAAAAGAGTGGACTGATGTTTTTTGTGCATTAACAAACCTTAAAAAAATACAGTCTTCAGGCTCCAGTAAAGGGAAAAGATAGATGGAATAATAATAATAATAATAATAAAAACACCTGGACTGTAAATTTTATTTTTATATAAAATAGTGGGATTTTGTGTTTGTTTCTGATTCTGTATTTTACAGTTCTGTCATTAAGACTACAATAGGGGTCGGCTGTTTGTGTGGATGTCAAGGAGTGAAGGCATTGACATTGCTTTGAGCCAATTGCTTCTAGCCATCAGTGCACAAATGGCTAAAAGGCCATTTCAAAAATAATATGGAGTCTATCATTCTTCAGTGAGAAAGATTATTCAAGTGTAAAATGTTCAAGATGGTCAACAATTTTTACTAGAGTGAATGTGCTGGTAAGATGGACCCTGGCTTGTCAAGAGACAAGCCAAGGTCGCTTGACAATGGTAAACTTTACCATTTAAAGTTTACCATACTATACGTATTGTGTCAGAAAGCATAAAGGCAAAAAAGTTGAACATAACTCTTGCTGCTGCTCACGACTGACTGATAGACAGACATTTAGACAGACAGAAGCATGCTCTAAATGGGTTAGGGTTAGAATTTAGGTGAATCTCTGCAATTTTTCATCACCTCTGTGTTGCCAAACTATACAGACCTCCCTTTGCAGCTGCTTAAGAGGCTATTTCTTTCACTTTAAAAGGGTTTTCTCATTCAGGCTAAGATGAGCAGCTCAGCAGAGTGGACTTCTGAATGTTTTTTTTTCTTTTTTTTCCATCTTTTAATGCTGACCATGCTTTCATAAAGAGAAGAAAATCCTTCATCTTCTCTGTGTCTGGTCATTTGACAACCCCTGTGACTGTAGATAATAAAGCAGTACTTATAAAACCCTCCCCAAAAAAATCTTTGAAAAATGAATGCATCAGCTTTTATGGACTTGGGTTTTAGGCTTTTAAGAAATAAACTAATGAATGATACAATGTTCATACTGTTAGTGTTTATTTTGACATGAAGTCTGAAAGGGTGGTGAATATCTTAAAAGCCCAGAGTTAGTGTTGTATCTCTGTAAACTCTGTTTGCTTTTCTGGAGCGCAATCAGTTGAAGAACTGACATGGATAGTACATTGCTACAGTATTAGTGAGAGTCTTACATAGACTCACAGCCATTTCAATTCCAGTGAAATTTAAATCATTTAAATGATTTGAAGAGTGAGACGTTTATGGTGATTATGAGTTTATGTAAACTTTTGACTGAGACTGCAGCTCCATGTATGATTTAAGCTTTTTGTGGTATGGATGATGTAAAAAAAAAAAAAAGCAAAAACAAAAGCTGAAATTTCTGAACAGAAAAAGAGTTCTGTCTGAAAATTTGCTCTCACCACAAGATCAACATTTTACTCTAGCTGCTGTTGGGGTAAAATGTAGTAAAGTGCGACTGGAAAACACATTTTATATATATATATATATTTCTGTGCTTTATATCGAGAATACCTCATGAGGGGAAATTGGTTGCATCACCAGTGTTTGACAGCATGCAGGATCACTACACAAAAATGGGGTTAGTAATATTCGATTAACTGGAGCACAAACTCCCAGGGATTATCAGCACTGAACGAATCCACCCAAATATATCCAGAACAATGTTATTTTTTTTCTTCTTTTTGTGTGGAAAAGGGAGCAAAACCATTTAGATCAGTACCTCGGAGGTTGACAGATCTGAAAACTCTGTTCCTGTTTTCATGGAAAACCCTCTGCATTCAGAAAAAAAAAAAAAAAAAAAAAATTTAATAAGCTTTATTATTTAAAAACTATCAGAGCCTTGGGACAGTAACAAGCAGGTTATCTTTTTTTTTTTTTTTTCTTTCCCCCCGCCAGATCCCGGCAGTGTGCTGGAGCATTTTAAATAAAAAAGTATTAAAATGTACCCACGGACTACTGAATACTTTATTAAAACTGCCGAGCTGTTTCTGGAAATAAAACTGGGTAAATATTTTAATAAATATTGGATTTGTAATAAAGCTGGTAAAAAAAGGAGTCATGCGGTGCCACACTGACATGCTTTAACTTCACAAAAGAGGCTCTGCAGGAAAGCTATTTGGCTTTCGTTTAACTTTTATCCTCTGCTTGCATCCCTCCTCAGTCAAAAATATCTTACATGATCAGTGCAGATTAATTTCATCACCTCCCAACATCGACTACAAAACTACTGTTAAGGAAATCAAGCTCCACACCAATGGATCACAATTTCAAATCAGTCATATAAAGAAGTGTGAGATGAAAATCTGGTTGGTCTATGATAATAATCTAAAGAAGTTTAAAACATGGTTTAATAAAGACATAATCAACATAATAAATCAAGCGCCACAAAAACGAAGAATTAGTTGTATCTGTTCACATTGTACTTTTCTTTTCAGTCAATTCTTTAAAGGTTCACTTTGACCTCTTCTATTAAATTAACTTTGTGTTTTTTACTTTAAGTGCAACATAGCACATAAGAATGACTGCAAATGCTAACGACAACCGTAAGCAATAAATTAAAGTCGTCAATCATTAGGAATGATTCAAAAATTTCATCCAGTTTAGTCGTTGCAAAGAGTAGATATTGAGATCATAGTAACCGTTCTTGTCTTGTCCAAAATTATGTTAGTAATTTCGCTTCGGATCTCTGCTGCCAGTCCAAACTTGAATGCTGCTTGAACGGAAGTGCTGTATTTAAATTCATCCAATGGAAGCACTCAAGCTCTGTCTGGAGAGATGTCTGCTAAGTGTTAAAAAAAAAAGAAACGCTTTAAAACCTTAGTTTTAATACACCTAGCTGAAGGAAATGCTCAGATACATAAAGGCAATGAAATGAGTGCAATCATTCCAAAGACCGGAGCGTTTTATAAAATGAATAGAGTCAAAAAGAAAATGTCTGCTTGAGGTTTATATTGTCTGCCAGACGATATACAAATAAATAAACTAGTAAATATACAACTTTTTCTGTTGCTATGACATGCTGTCCTTGTGAATATTTTCCATCTTAAAAGAATAACACATTACGGGAGCAAGTTAATATCAAATTTAAATAAACTGATTCAATTAACTTTTACAATACAAACATCAATGTTTTGAGTTTTTCTACACAGCATCAAATCAAAAATAAATTAAATAAAACTTTTTGTTAACTATTCTTTTATATTATGTGCAATGGTGTGTGCAACACACCTACTAATTAAACAACCTGTGTTTGCACAATTTTACTTTCTTCCTTTCTTCCTCCACTTGTCAAGCATCTCACCAATTAGGATATACAGAATTTTGTTAATTGGTTACGTTGCAGATCCCTGTTTTATTTCAAAAGTGAACTTCAAAAGTGGGTGAGTAAATTAAAGCTACTGTTTTGCATTTAAATTGCTTGTTAAAGGAAGCAACTTGGGCTTCAGAGCTGCTATCAAGCCATATTTCCACATACGAAGGAGCTCAGAATGGAACTGCCAACAATGAGCCACCCCGGCATAACACCTGATTTATTTTTAATGAGGCAAATTAACGAGCGAAGAAACATTTGAAACGAAGGTTAGCTCTGCTTTTGACTGAGGGAGAATAACAGAGGCTTTCAGAACTTTTCCGTGGTGAACCCGAGGGCCGCAGATCAGCAGTTCTGTTAAGCCGGTGGCCTTTGAAATCCATTGCGGGAGTCTTCAATTACCCATTGTGGACCCAAAAATGTTTTAAAATCGAAAACCTGTGGCATGGGGTCACTGTCAGGGAGAGGGCTGTACAGTTCCTCTGAAAATTTAAACGTGAAAACGCCAACTTTACTCAGCCGTGGCACAAAGATGTGTTTGCAATAATTCTCTGGTACTGAAATAGATGGTCCTTAAAAGGTTCTGAAACAAGATCGTGATTGAGATTTCCACTACTGTGAGGACTGTCACATGCTGTTTTGAAGTAGACGCCATGATATGGAGGAAATGAGAGGCTTTTAATGTTTAATTAATAATGCTAATGAAACCTAATTAGAGCATCTTATGAAAAATGCATTCAAATGAGAGATGAGCTTTATCCTTAAATAACAAGCCTCCTGTGCAGGATTTGGTGTCCTATTACATGCTAATTAGACAGCACTGGGGACTGTTAATGAGCATAGATCATTTCATCTTTACTACTTCATGGTCTTACCAATTGCTTGTGACCATGTTTAATTGCCTTGCAAAAGTATTCATACCCAATTTATATTTTTGTCCAGTCAAACGTCAGCGTATTTTGAGAGCGGGGTGGGGGTTGTGTGGCAGACTGACACTAATTGGTGCTTAATTGTGAAGTGGAAAATGGTTTTCAGCGTTATATATAGCAAATTAAAGACCTAAAAAGTGTGGTGTGTTTTTGAATTCGATCCAGCTCTGATATCATAAATAAATGAACCTACATGACATAAAAATCCACTTACAACAAATCTGGCCTTAATGGAAAACTGATAAGACTGTTGAATTTCTGAATGAAAGCTGTATCATTTCCCCTTTAGTAGCAACATTTTCTAGTTTTGCTCATCTGGAGACTTTTGAGATTTGATAAAAACTGTCTGAAAATTCCTTCTTTTCATTTCAAATCTTGACACAGACTCTAAATTTGTTTTATATCTTCAACTGGGCCTTTGTGACACAAGAACAAACACTATCTTGTTTACAATATTCAGGCATCTGCCTGAGTATACATAAACAAACCAGAGTGACATTCCTTTCTCAAACCATATGATTTAATGTAGTTTCAGCCCCAGTCTTACAATCTCTTAGTTGTGAGGTCAGACACTGATCTTGGACAAAAAGGCCTGGCTCATCATCTCCACTTTAATTCATTCTTATAGTGTTTTAATGACTTGAGGACAATTAAGTTCTTTCACATGAAACATATGTGTTTATTTCTTTATTGCTTTGTGCACTGCTGTGCAGCCATGTTGGAACAGGAAGGAGCCATTCTCAAATTGTTCCCACAAAAGTTAGGAAAATGAACTCTGGAATACCGGTAAATCGCTGTTAATTGGAGAAAACAAATGCCTTTGCATATCTTCTATGAAAAATTCTCCTAAAATGTCTTTTCATTCTTAATAATCGACATTTACACATTTCCAGCACTGAGAACAAGTAGCCTCAGAGTATCTGGGCATGCTACAATCCTCTGGGATTGCGTCTTGAGATAAAATGCTTCTTTTCTTTTTTTTTTGCTTCAGGCTATTGACTCGCAGTTTCAAATTCTAGAGTAAAAAAAGTACATTCAAATAAAGTTATACTATTTTTTTTCCTTCTTCAGAGCTACTTTCCAGATGTGTTTTTGCATGCAATCTTTTATGTTTCTCATGTAAAGTTTCAGCATCGCGTGTTCGGCAAATAAATGTCAAAATGTCAAACATAATAGATTTCTAACGCAAAAGTGCACACCTTTTGATGCACGCTGTGCGCAGTAAGTACATGGAGGGTCTTTATGCAGGGAGACGCTGGTGAACTGACAGAGTGTGTGCAATCTTCGGCTTTATAACAGCTTACTAACATCACAGCTCAATTGCTGAAAATGTCTGTATACCCTGCAGGTAAGGGTCTATTAAATCCTCCTACACTGTGATCCTGCACCCACGCCTGATTCTATCTCAACCTGGAAGGCTTTTGGTCACTAACACCGATTGCAATTTGCTTCCCTTGAATTCCTCCAAATTAACCCTTGCAAAAAAAAAACAGAGACAGACAAAGTAATCATTGATTTAAGGCCAACACGTGACCGTTCAGAATCTGCTAAATCTGGTGTAAGATGTGTACACACGGGCTAATTAACTATATAAGCAGTGTCGTCTTGGTGCTACAGAAAGAGAGGGGGCTGGATGAATGGGTGGATGTGTGTGCTCTGTTTTACACTGTCAATTTGGCAGACGCCTGCAGGGGCTGGTGTGTTGCCATGGTGATATGAGCAAGGCATGAAAGAGCAGCAAGGTTTGCCTAACAGTACCAGTCTTATAAGGACTGATAAAACGAGGACCTTTCTTTAAGCGCTTCACATAAACTACATGCCTATCCAAGTCAAACTGGAGCTTCACTCCTAACCACTCAAAGAATGTGAAAAATGTGATGAAGACCATCTCATTTCCTGGTGGCGCAAAAGAAGCTTTAACTACAAAAGAAATTTTCTGATTTAAAACTTTTCATACTATAAAATAAAGGTTTTTCTTATTGGTAAACAACTAGCATTTGGAAGAGAATAGTGGCTATAATAGCCAATCAAACTGCAGATTTTACCTTCTGTCTTCCCTTTTTTTTCAGCTAGTAACAGTGGGAAGCATGTATTGGACTATATATATATATATATATAATATAATTTAAATATATAACTTATTTAAATTAGCAAAATAAATACATTGTGAAATAATCAAACCAGTTTCCATGCCTTTAAAGCAGTTATATTCCAATATATAATAAATAGCCAACATTTCATAGTAAAATTCAACACCAAGAAATATATTATATTTGTTGGTCAAACATTCTGACCAACATTTATTTATTTTTCTTTTTTGATCAAATTGTTTTCACCTTCTACTTTAACCAATAAACACCAAGTGTATTTATTTATTTATTTTTGTAAACTTACTAGCTTGATTTCAATAAGATTAAAACTATTAGATATCAGTCAGAGTCCATGTCCTGCTCCAATGAGATTCAGGAAATGAGCAACAGCATTATGAGGCTTACCGGCTGTCCTTCACAGTTTGTAGAAGACTTTTGCACAGTTCTAAATTTACATATGCTACCAGCACTGTTTGCTTCTCATGCTGTGGCATTTTTTCTAACAGGAGTGACAGGTCAATCACACCAAAAGTACCTGCACTCTGATTGCTAGGAGATTGAGTCCACCTGGTTCGCATCACTACCAAACAGAGAAGTTGCAGAAAGGTGCAGCAGAGGGGAATGGCAGAGGGGATTGGCTACCTGGCAGTTTGCATTTTGCATTTTGTTACTGGAAATATTCAGATTTTGTGTGATTTTGAAAGCTTGCCAGTTTTCTATTTGTAGAAACAAGCAAACCAGTATAAGTGCATCTTAATGAACCAATAGTTTTTCTTTGGGTTGGTTGCTAGTGTTAGTGTCATCTGGATGCTTTCCCCTAATACTTTCAAGTTAGGGCTATACAGTTAAAAAAAAAAAGAAAAAAAAAAGCATGTATTTGTGATAGTTGTGTAGTTGGCATGCTAAATTTGCAATTGTGGTCCTTGAAATGAAATATTCCACCAAATATCACATTCAAGGAGTTCATCTTGATGATATATTGCACACAGTCATAAAGATAGAAACGTCATGCTTTCCAGCTCATTATCATAGAATCCACCATGAAATTTACCATTGTACCAAAAATTAAATAAAGCTGAAACATAACTAGACCTTTTAACATGACAAATACCAAAAACTCACCAATAAGTTCATCAAGAACTTTCTAAACATTAAACATGAAAATACCCGGGCTCAGTCAAAGACCAGATTAAAGGGCGCCTGTGACACAGTGGGAAGAGTATTTGCCTTGCAATCCAAATGTTGTGGTTCAATTTCTCCTGTCGCATGTTGATGTGCCCCTGGGCAAGGTATTTGACTGCAAGTTGAATTGCGCTTGCATAGATGACATAGTGTGACTTTGTAAATGTGTCTTTAATGGCCGTGATGATAAGAAAATGCTTTATAAATTCAGTCCATTATCTTGATCTCATTGAGATGCTGTGGCATGACTTGAAATGTGCTGTACATGCAAGAAATCCCTCAATAATCTGACAGCCCATGAGGAATGGGGCAAACCTTCCTCAGACTGATGTCTGAGAGAGAAAGATGGCAACAAGAAGCCTCTCACCAAAATTTTATTTCAGCCAAAACCTGTTTGGGGTCCCGCCTTTCCTTTTAATGGACCTTTGTTATCCAGGCATAAAATAAATTAGATTAGGGATTGATGTGTGCACATTTGTTAAGAAACAACAGAGGTGTTCTAAAAGGCTAAGTTATCTGTTTATGATTTATAGATTGAAAAATCTGGGAATTTGCAGTGTTTCAGCTTCTATGCACCATAAATCTGGAACAAACTTCCAGAAAACTGCAAAACAGCTGAAACACTAAGTTCCTTTAAATAAAGGCTAAAACCTCGCCCGTTTAGAGTTGCTTTTGAATGTTGACCAACATATATAATTTGTATTGATGATTTTGATGATGGCCCTTGACAAAATGTAATATTTGTTTCTGGTTTCTCAATTGGTGACTGTATGTTATTTTCTGATTATTTTTTTTTGTGTGTGTGTGTGGGGGGTGTGTGTGTGTGTGTGTGTCTTTTTATGTTGTAAAGGACTTTGAACTGCCTTGTTGCTCAACTGTACAAATAAATGTGATTGATTAACTGACAGATTGGCCTATCGGATGCGATCAAGGAAAACTTGCCAAATTCCGATCTCTAACTGATTAATTCCCGAAACTCTCGGGGAATGTTGTTTTATGGGATTCACAACTGCAATCTCCCATGTCTCTTGTCTGTTATTGCAAACAAAAATCCCATCTCTAATTGACCTGATTGATTAAATTCAGGTTTGGACAAGAAAAAGGAAGATGGGCAGATAGTGAGACGCCCCCTCACTGCTGCCACTAAAGGAGAAAACCCACAAAGCTAATTAAACAGTGCAGACTGGTTCATTTGCATGTTTTTGTAAGCATTAATTAAGATATGCAAAATATCCAGATGAGCAACACAGTATATCTAAGCGGCTTGCCAGAGCCCAGGTACAGGCAGGAAAATTGATTGAGGCCACGTCCTCCGCCGTCCCATCAATCTTCAGGCTGCCTGCGTCAGAGCGGCAGGGAGTGCAGCACGCGCAGGAATTTGTCTCTTTGACTTTGACACTTACATATGAATATATTTCATGTAGTGACAGAGCAGACGCAGCTGAACCTCGCGTATGATGCAAGCAGACTGCAACACCTACATTGCATAGCACAACACGGATGAACGTGAGGGGATTATGTATGTACAGTGGTGAGGAGGTGTGACTCATGTACAGTAGATTCGTTCTCTTTGATTCTCTGTTGTACAGAGAGGAGAATTCGACCCAAAAAACGTGCAAAAGAATGAAGGCTTGGAACACACTCCATAAGATGTGAAACAATCTTCAGCATCAGTCCAGATAAATCGGACTTGCTTTTGCTGTATATTGCTGTAATGAAAACTTTATTTCTAATTCCTTCCTTAGTTATAAATAAAGAAAAGTGAGATGTGTCCTACTAAGATGGAAACACCTTGCCTACTAATATGAACACATCTTAGTAGGCAGGATGGACAAATAAAGCTTCTGGGTATTTTATTAATGCACCAATCGGTCCGCTAGCAAGAAAATGTGGCCATTTTTTTTATATAGCCCCTTCCTTGGTGGTTATTTTTTACTTAACACTGAAAAGTTCCAGTTTTAGGTCTGATTAAAACACCAAAAAATATTTTCAAGGCACTTAGTTTTTATGAAAATAAATTAAGTCAAAGTTTACACAAGTGAGTTGATATGTTTTTACAAGAGCTACACAGTATGTTACAAATCTATTGGTATTCCAACATCAATTAAAATGTACCAACACAAAAGTTAGTATAAAGTTAAGAGTAATGCATGAAGCCCCTCCTGTTCATCACTCTGTATTTGCAGATTTGCCTATCCACGAATCTGTGAGATTACTGATCTATAAGAAGCCTGATCTGCCTATTCCAATTTAGGCCGATATTAATTTTTTGTCTGAAACGTTGCTAAATATAACAATAAAGTCATAGAGTTGGTAACAGTGGGATGACTATTACCTGCAGACTTGACCTGGTGGGCAGGTCTGACAGTCAAACCTCTCTCACAGCAGACCAAAAGAGGACAGTAGTTGCCAAGGTACGTAAGATTGGTGGATAAGATCAGCTTCACATGTAAGAATCGTCTGATTACTGATCTCCCAAAATGAAGGAAATCAGAGCCGATTTATCACTGCATCCTTGTTGTTTACTCTTCTTCTGAAAGTATTCCTGCTGTGTTAATTCGATTTTTTTTGTCAACTGAGCCACCTTGTGTTTAGGAGAGTAAATACAGCCCATCAGCCCTATTTAAGCTACAGCTTGCTTGCAGTGTGGCTAATTTTTGCTTTGCTGAAATTAAGCGTCTTTAATGACAGCTGTTCAGTAAATCAAGACAGGCAAATCCATCAAAGCAGCAGAGCAGCTGTCAGAGGGGAGAAAAAGATACAACACAGGATAACCCCCCCCAAAAAAATCTCAATGTGAGGAAGGTGCTTAATAATTTAAACACAAATGCAGTGGATGCAGAAGATCATGCTACATGCAAGGATACAGTGAGGAAATGCACTTAGATCATTTCTATTCCCTGCTGCATCTTCAGTAGGAGAATATAGGCTAAAATTCTGTTGGAAAGCTTCAATTTACAGTACAAAGTCAGGAGCCAGTCTGGGCAGAAAGCATTGTCGTATGCCCTGGTGTGTTTTTAGGCTTAATGCATCCTGGCAATTGAGCACTGCTGCTGGTGACATTAAAATCCCTGAGCAGGAACAAGTGGGTATTGGACAACTAAATGGTGTTTAAGTATTTTGGCTTGTATTGTTTTTTTTTTTTTTTTTACTACACTGCTTCAACACGTCTTTAAACAAAACAAAACAAGAATCTTGTTTTTGTCACTAATTGATGAATAAAATTTAGGTAAAACCCATTTAAATGTCTTGTTCATTAAACACTAAACTGCCTTACCTTTCTTTTTGATTGCATTTAACAGCCTTTCACGCCTTCTCTAATACTCCAGCACTGATCACCTTTGATCCCCACAAGTGCTGTTAGAGTACCATGGAGAAAAACAGAGGCGAGCTGGTTAGGATCAGGCCTGGTGATGGATGGGGGATGAGGTCAATCCTGAGGGGGGATCCAGACTCTGGAAAAGACCTGTTGTTTTCTCTCACCGCCTCTCTCTCCCTGAGAGTTTCTCCCTGCTGCGCTGCAGTCCTCTGATGATCTCATCTGCTCTCGCACTGAGCTTTAGAAACCCATACACACACACAAACGCACACCACATCCTGAGGAAAACACTGCTGGTGATTCCCTCTTAAAGGAGCTCCATAATGTTTAGATGTTAATCACTGGAATGAGGATGGCTGCAAAAAAAGAAATCACTCCTCAAGATGAGGGTCAACTGCTATTGTTTTTTTTGCTTAATAAACCCTCAGCTTAGTTCATGTCTGCTATTATATCTTAATGTTGTCGGAATGCGTGTTTTGCTCTACTGTATTTATTTTTGGTCTAGATTGGAAGTAAATTGTGCTCCAGGGACTTTCTTTTTTTTGTCATATTGTGCAATGTGGCATTCGTTTAAGGTTTAATTTGCCATTAAAAAAAAGAAAATAAACATATTTTTCTTGTTCAGGGGCTGTCGCTCCATCCGTATTTTAATCAGACCCAACTGATCTGAATTTAATCATGAATGGAATGTAAGATTTTATGATTCATAAATGATTTTCTGTTGGAATTAAAATGCAATTCAATCACGGTTGGATCACACTGAACAAATTTGCTGCTGAAATAAGTTTGTTCATGCAGTGGGCCCAGGCTGTTACCGCTTATGAAAACGTGACTGCCGTTTCCACTTTCATTCTGAGGCTCAAGCGAAAGCCAGAAAGGGAGATTGCTTAGTAGTCTGACCAAAATGGATGTCACACTGTTGTGCCTCACTTATACCGTGTGAAATTTGGTTGAGTTGGAGATTGATGTTTTTGGAAGAGTTCGGTAACATCCCTGCCATTAACTTATTGCTGTAGTGTTTTTCTTTCTCTGGTTTTTGGCTTTTTTTTTTTCAACACCTCTCCTGTTAAGTCATAGGGATACAGAAATTGATGAAATATTGATGTTTTTTTTCTCTCAGAATTTGAAATATTTATCACACATTATTTTTTTTATTTTCTAGGCTCAGTTAAATTAAGTTAATTTATATAGTTATATTTCTAAGCAAAAGCTTGCCATTCCTATCTAAATATATATAACTACATTTGTTCAAAATTTAATTCTATATATTTAAAATGAATCCAGACAAATTATCCAGTTGTATATAGTACAGTTCAGTCCAAATTATGTTGATCAGAATTGGCATCAGGTTATCCACAATATCTAACGAATGAGACATTTTTTTATTGAGTCAGTAACTATGCAGCAAAACCTTGCAAGAGCAATTACTTGGAGAGGATGGAGAAGAACCTCTCCTTTTTATGATACCTTCTTAGAAATACTTCATATGGAAATGTTTAAAAAAACACACAGTTAAACACCAAAGTAATGGACCATGAGTTCTTGACAAGTTACTTCCATTAATTGTTCTGTTCAATATACAAAGAAGCCACAACAAAACATAGGAGTAATAAGGTAGGTTTAAAAGAAAGAGATGGAAAAGACAAACAAATATAAGTATTGAGAAGCAATATTTCCATCAATGGCTTCATCCAGGAAAGAGGGACAACTAAATATGGACAACTGGTGTATTTTCTATGGGCAAGAAATACAAAGAGTGTTAATAGCAGTTTTTCTCCATCATTGGTTTTATCCAAGATAAACCAACTGAACAACTGAACACAGAAATTCAGAAAACATAATGAGCAATACTTCAATTACTTAAAAGTATCATAAACAATACATTTAAAATATAGGACCCTAGGCAATGGTTTCAGGAAGAATACTTGGACACTTTAAAGATGCATGACAATATATGCAGATGACGGAACAGTTATCTTTTTTTTTTCTTACAAAAAAGATAGAGAAATCAACTTTAATCATCTCAAAACTATGAAAGTAAAAGCTTCCAATTTTACTGTTCTCAACGTTTATCTGTTGTCTCACTTAGATGAGCAATTAATCAAGTCTGAACTAGTTGGTCTTAAATGACAATTAGGTTTGATGAGACCAACAAATCACCTTTGGACAAGCTCACAGCTGTTTGAATAGCGTCGAAATTCTAATTTTATTGCTTTTGTCGTTTGTTCATTCCCCTGCTGTCTTTCAATCTCTGCTGTTGTTGATCGTCCATCTCTGCCTCCCTTTTGCACCACTTTTAACATACATGTGGATTCGAAAGTGGTTGACCGTTAATGGCAACTGGAAAAAAAAAAGTGGTTCAGTTCCTGCTGCTGCAGAATAGCTTCTTGAAAGCAAGGAATCCAGCAATCACACACAAGCTGACAGGGCTGATTGGCGCCGCGGTTCTGAATACGCGCTAGAGCAGGACCCGCTCCTGCCGCTGTTTGCGTTATATTAGGCTTAAGAGGAACCATTGGTGGCCAATCTGTGTGCCTCTGTGGAAATTTTGCATAAAGTTAAAACTTTTTGTAGTCGCACAGGTGGATGTCTTATTACTTCGCACTCTTAACACATTGCTCCATAAATAAAAAGCCATTTCAAGAAAGTTTGACTTCAGTGTGTATTCATGGTGCGTTAGTTTGGTGGTCACTTAAAATAAACCAAATGCAGGTCTGTTTTTTTTTTTTTTTTCTTTTTCATGGTTATTTATTTTTTTGTTGGCTAGATGTTGAAGAACTACTGTCTAACTTTATTTTTTTAGATTTTTTCATAAGGTTAAGAAGAAGCAGGTTCTTGTGGCAAGACCTTTATCAGTTGTGTTTTCTTCTTTTATAACCTGTCAATTCATATTAATGATGACAAATTATGGCTTCTGATCAAACAGAAATGCCTTTAAATGACCTCCTCTTATATGTTGTGTTGAAGAGGTTATTGATTTCCTACCTCAAGACTTCAGTAACCAAATGAACAAAACTACCAAGATAAACAGAAATGGGATAAAGTGATCAGTATTGCAGTTATCCACTGTCCTTAGACTATAGACATTTTTAAGAAATTAATTAGACCTCCTTGGTTAATTTGAGTATAGATGTGTAAAGAGTTGTTTAAAGAAAATCGTGAATTTTGAATAAAAAAAACAGGGAAGTTGCCAACAGGCTTTTTGTTGGCTATAATTTCTCTTGCCTCTGATTGTTCTAGAATTGTGCTGACCGTGATGGCAGCGTGTTGGAGTAGCTGTGTTACGTTACTTCTGATTTGATTTTTTGTACACTTTTGTTTAATTGTTTTGGTTGAGGCATTGCTTGTTTGGACAGTTATTTTTGTTAAATGCTGTGCAGGATTCGTGCTTTACTTTTTTACTTCAGACAGTTGTTATTATGTGCATCCATGGCAACAAGCTGTGGATGTTGCCATTGGGAGCAATTGATTAGCATTTCAAAAGCACAAATAATACCTGAACTGGGCTATAAAAAGCAGAGAGAAGAAGGAGGTTCAATTGACCTCTGCAAGGACACGGATCATATCTCCAACTCCATTGACTCTCAGCCCGGCTTTCTAACAATATGGCCAGACAGAAATGTAAAGGAGTGGCAAAAGCAAAGGAGGTGGATTAGCAATGCTTGCTGGTAATGGTGTCATCCAGGTTTTGCCATTGTGGAACATCATAAACATTAAGCTGTTAGCATGTCATGAAATCATGATGTCATTCAGCAACAGTTTTCAGTCAGAGGTCTCATCAGATTTCTTGAAAGACTGACTGCTACAATAGATCCTTCCTGTCCACAGCATCACCGTCTCCAACAACTCTTTAAAGATATGACTTACAACATTTCATTTTCTTTGGCATTAATTAATTATTTTTCAATTTGAATTGAATGAGTATAAGTATCAGTTAATATTCAGGTACAAAACACCAAGTTTGAGAAAAACAACCTTTTAAATGAGATAGCAAAAAAAATTTAAAGTTGAATTGACTCAGCTGTTATTAATACCTGGCAACAGATTTTTCTGAACGTACTGAAGTTTCATGCAAACCTTGTAGCTGAGACAGAATACCAACATAATGAACCACAGAGGGATGGAACTGGAAAGAAAAGTAACCTTCAGAACACCAATAAATAAGATCAGAGAGAACTGAACTCGTGCAGTCCTAAGGTTTTGACTTCTGTCTCACTGACTTCTACATTTTCCTTTTCGCTCGCCTTCTTCACCTGTTCTCCGTTTCTTCGTTGCTTCTCTGTTTTGGCTCATGCTGCTATGGCAACCGCTGCTTTCTTTTTGTCATCCAAGTTGTAGGGCAGTTTTTAAGGTCCACCCTGAGATGAAACCACTCGTTTCATTCACACGTACTATCACAGGATTACAAACACCCACCATCACCTGCACTTCACCGTGTTCTCTCTGCATTGCTATTCTGACACACACTTCAGTTTTACTGATGGTCTGAGTTGTTGCTCACCATTCTTTGATTGAATTTTTTTTATTTCACAGCTTTTATGTTTGTTTTTTTGTTGTTTTTGTTTTACTTGCAGACACCAGAGAAGTATACCTCAAGTGCTGCTGGTTTAACTGACATTTAGTAAGAAGACAACTGACGAAAAGAGAGGAAGAGAAGGACAGACCGTGTTTGGAGGAGGAGGTGGAAGCTTAAATCGGAGACCCGGCCACTCTGGTGAAGCCCCTCCCCTTAGAGGAAGTGCAGTGAGTACCAACATTTTGTCTCTTTTCGAACGGCCCACTCACTTGATAACCAATCTATTGATAGCGTTTGTTATCGAAGCTAAGATTTGATGATTACCAATCTACAGATGTGCACATGTATTATGTGACAACATTGGGAAAGCAGCAGCAATCAAATGTAAATTCAGATGTTGGATGAAGTCTAGATGCAACCCTTTTAAAAGCTTGCATTCAGACACATTATCCCAACTTAATCACATGGATAATTTTGGTAGAAACAACTTAATGAATGTACGTGTATATACAACGTTGTATTTACTTGGCTTTGCCACAGGGATTTTTTGTGAAAGGTTGTTTTGTTTTTGTTTTTTCTTATGAAAGTTGAGCTATTTCTTTATTACTTAAACTGAAAATGTACTTTTCATTCTTTCAGTATTATAAGTTTTTCTTGTCCTTGTGTGGTTATGAAGGCCACACTCTAAGAGGCTGATTATTTTTCTAATTTTCAAAATGTAGAAATACATTTTTTTTCTGCTCATTAACAACTGACATGCACTTCTGTTGTACTGTAGATATTTGAATTGTTCTTGGAGGCTGGCTGATAGTTATAATTCAACACCTACATTTAAAGTAAATAAACCTAAAAAAAATCTATTTTAAAGTTACATCTCAGTAATGGATTGCATTGCATCCCATTGTGTGGTATTCAGATGAGCCTAAACGGGCTAAACTAGAGCGTTGCCTATTGAATTAAGATTTGCAGCTCATGTATCTTTATTTTATTTTATTGTTGGCAGTGTATCGAGATACACAAAGTATTTGCACGGACCCAAGATACCCAAGTTTACTGTTCAATTTTCCAAAAGTGAGGTCAGTGTGTTTTTACTTTAAATAGTCACGGTCATGTTTGCAAGTCTCAACATGGCCACATCTGGGATCATGGATGCCACAAACTGACACATGTCGACTCAACAACAACAAACAGGTGGTATGAAACCACTGAACCATTCTGAAGAGAAACTGAGTTCTTGTTTTTTTTTTAAGCCAGTTCAACTATCACTCTGTTTTAAAAAAAGACCAAATCATACTGGTTGGATGACTTTACTGTTTAACATGTTGTAGAGTACAACAGGTGAATGATGTTGGCTAACAGAATGAGGTGGGATGTTTAACTGACTGAAAGGAGTGGCAGTTTTTGACATGGATGATGTGGCTACCCACCGGGGCACCCTGGATGGGGTAGCAACAACGCACCTAAAAACAACAACAAAAAAAAGGCCATTTGAGGTTTATGAACCATTTATTCTGTTTGTGCAAACACAGAAATGGCATTTTTGATTTTATGTTGAGACAAGTGTGACTTGAAGGTGAAGGATGTATGCTTTCATGCAAAGTCCTGTAATTTTATAGTAACAGAAGTTTTTCCTGGATTCAAAACTGTTGCTTGTAACAAATAGCTGCTTGTTTTTATGTTGTTTTTTTTAATTTATTTATTTTTTATCGTTGATACTTTTAGTTGTTTAATTAGAATACAATTAACGCAAATGGGTGTGCATGTGTTATATTCTTTAGGATGAAAACAGACCTCAATGAAAAGTATTTGGTATTGATTGATAACAGCCTGATCAGTGCAGTTTTATAAAAAGTTAGAAATTTAACTTAAGCATGTAATAATAACAATTATAAAAGCTTTTTGAAAATGTTATTTATTGCTAGTTATTTTTAATAACTGATTTACTGAAATAAAATTTGTATTTTTTCCCATGTCCTCTAAATCTCCTGAACTTAAAGTAACCTTCTTCCAACCGGAGGGAGGAAAGGGTGTAAAGGTTGTTGTTTTCAAAGGTGACATTTCCGTACAGGTTGCTGAACTTTGGTAGAGAAGTGAGTAAATGACATTTCGTCGGTCACCATTTGACAGCAGGAATTGATTAGTTTAATGGGGACCTCACTGGAGGTAGAAACGAGGACATGTAACTGTTGTCTCTCAAAGAGATTGTTGGGTTGTTGCTGTTGCTGTAACCACTTAGTGGAAATTTTGCCATCTGAGCATATTGCTTGTTGCAATACTGGGAACTCTTTTTGCATTTATTATTCTGTTGAAAACCTACTATTTTTTCTGTGTGAACAACTCAAGATTAATTCTTATGTGGAGCATAATGACAGTGTTAAAACATACAGCTGAAAGAAGTCTCCGGGGAGATGATTGCATCGCTGTAGTATAAGAGTGCGTTCTCCAACTGATGAATGTGTTGTGCTTGTGACTCAGAAGAGGCTTTCAGTTCCTCAAAAGCACTAGTAAACAGATACACAGTGATGAAAAATGACAGACATGACTTTGGGTGACACACCTGCACCGTTTTAGGCTTCATTTATTATTCCAGCACTTATGTGAAGCACTGAAGAGCATTCTTGCTTTTTCTTAAAAATGCAAAGAATATGTCTTATCAGGCTGAACTTTAATTTATTTAAAGTGAGAATTATTTTTAAAAATAGTATTTATCTTGTATTAAAAGTGAAAGATGTTCAGTTTAGTTTGTTAATTTAGTCACATTTTAAATACAGAATTTTTTTTTGCATTTCTGATAAGAGGTGATGTGTGTGAAGAATTATTCACCTTTGTTCCAACATTTTATTTTTAAATGCCCCCCAAAATGTTTTATTTTTGGGGGGCAAAAATAAAACATTTTTGTTTTATTTTTGCCCTACAGTAGGATTTTTATCCTACTGTAGGATAAAAATCCTACAGTAGATAGGATTTTTATCTACTGTCTAGTGTTAACTATCTGCTTGAAAATAATAAGACAACTTGGCCTATTTTAGAGCATATTAAGTGGTGAAATAGTTTTTCTGACATCGCAGTGAAAAGGATAAACAAAGTAGATGGAATTATTGGGTTTTTTTTTATAGCATAGCAAACAAAAAGCGTTAAGTCCTTAATTCTTGTTGACGTTGGGCTGCAGTACTTCAACAATGGCCAGTTTAAATGAAGGCTACATTAGACACTTTTACAGCTTGCTTTTCATATTTCTTTGAAGGTAGGAGTAAAAGCAGATCAGTTCATAAACTATCAATCCCAAACTCAGCCGTTTTTGCATAGAGTTTGGGTTTGAATGGCAGACATTCAAACACCATCCAAGTACAAGACAAAAACCTCTTTTGTAAAACAAAAACAAAACAGCAGGTCTGGACTCTAACAGGAGGATGAAAAGCAACAGTGGCCACATTTTAAATGAAAGCGTGATGACTGTTAAAGTGAGTTGGAGTCAATCCCAGTGATGTGTTCAGAGTCCCGATCTGCAGCAATAGGAATGAGTCAGTCAGGGGAGATTCTGATCAGACAAGAGATGAGCTCCAGATCCTCAGCAATGTCAAGGTGGAGAAAAAAGAAGGAGGAAGTATTCAAATTTACTGTTTAAATATATATTTTAATACAGTCACTTAATAATGTTTCAATCTGTAGAAACAGGAAGTTGTTTTGCTCGAAAGAACCCATTTTGAGAGGTTTTTGACCTGCTTTTACAGAAATCATCAGCAGTATCACATTTCTGGGTTCGCTTTGTCCCTTCGGTATCCTTTAGTGATTTGAAAAGTAGCACCTGAAGACTTAAAGAGTAGATTCTGGCACAATTTAAAGCTTTAACCTTAAGAGGTATTTATTTGTTTGGAGTCTATTCCTCCCTCTGGATCCTTTTAGTGTTTAATTTGCCTCTCCCCTTGCTACTCAGCTTTAATTTGTTGAATATAAGAAACCTTAAAAAAAAAAAAAAAAAAAAAAAAGATGTGGAAATCTTGCCTTTTAAAGGCAGTGGAAAAGAAGAAAAATAAAAGCAAATAGAGGGTGAGTTCTGATGAGGGGTGAGGAATAATACCTGGATGGCTGAAGGCTTTTTCAGATGAGTACCTTTTCCCACTAAGAGTGGCTCAGAGGAAAAAGTCAGAGGGTCACTTTGAAAGACATGACATTTAATTTCCAAAATTCAAAACTCTTCCCCTCTTTTCTGCAGAGTGGCCCTCTGGTGTTAAAATGTGAGAAAGAGTTGGTTTTTAGAAGAGGAGGAAGAAGGTAGGACACGTTAAAGTGCAAAGTGTCGAATGATCTGGCAGCAGAGAGCACAAATGAGTAGAATGAAAGAAGAGGAGAGATGTGATCCTTGAGGAAAATAAAAGAGCAAAAGAGAAGTGACACGTACTTCAAACTGGAAGTGAAGTCAGACTCAGGATGGCTTTAGGAAAGAGGAGAATCTGAGATGGATTTTCAGTCAGAAGTATACGAGCGGTTTCTCCCTTCTGCAGGAACAGCACGTTCTGTTCAGCAGGTTTAAACATGGCAGCGTCCACAGCCTCTAGTGCCCCCGCGGCACTCAACTTAACTTTGTTGTCCGTGCTTCTAGACAGGCTGGCTGCTGCACAACATGGTTGTGTAATTTAGGACGGCACACATTTTGGGAAACTTTTCAACAAACCTTGTTGAGGCTCTGTTGCTTGAGATAAAAGTTCAGTGGCCACATCTGGAGCCGGCATGGAGGTCTTTGTGGGTCTTAGATTTGTGCAGTGTGTCATACTCATGAAATGATCAGTTTTACACAGTAAAAACTTCAGGATGATGATTATTGTGAAGAAAACATTCTAAGTTCAGATTATCAAAGCGCATATTTTCCTCCCCATGTTCAGATTTAAATTATTTATCCATCGAGACAGGTTTGCATCTGAATATATGATGGACTTTTTCTTTTTAAATGTAAATTTCTCAAAATTGTTTAGACATGCAGGGTTTTTCACACAGATTTACAGCCTCCTCCATATTATTGGCATAACCGGATAAAGATGTGTAATAAACCTTGGAGCTGGAGTACGAGAATTCCTCATGCTAGTACATTTCAGTAAGGCAAAGACCCCACGATAAGAATTAAATTATTTTTCATAAATTACAAGTTCTGCATTTGTTGGCACCCTAAGAATTTGTTTTTCAATTTATACCATACCCATTTATACTAATGTCTAAAAGTAATCCTCGACTTTCTTAGCCACTCTATAAAACAGGTAGAAGAAGAGAACAACCAGTTACATAACATAAGAACATTTTTTTTGCCAACTTCACTTGTGAAAGTCTTCTGAATTTGCATCCCAGACTCATTTCTGTGCTACACAGTCAACATGGCGATAAAGAAATCTTACAGATCTCCTCTAAGAAGAAGGGAGATTTATTTGCTCCATAGTTTTAGGGCAAAAAGTGCTTCCTCACTTGTAAAGTGTTAGAGTTACAAGGCTTGCCTGAGTAATAACAATATTCTTTTTGATACAGAACAAATGTGAATACATCGAGAGGGCAGAAAATAAGTCTCTGTGATTCTGAGATGTTTATAACATTATTTTCTGATCACTATTTGGAACTAGTACCGGTAATCGTTTCCTAATAGATATTGATTAGATTAGCCACAAAACCAGATCTAAAAATCTAAGTGCTTAAACTACTATGATGCTTACCATCTAATTTTTGCATTTGTAAACTAGCATCACCACAAAGTACAGCTGGGACCAATGGGAATATTTTGCTTGCATTCGGCCTTTGGTGTTCCAACTGAAAGAGCAAGATTGCCATCCCCACAGGCGTGCTGCTAACATGACTGAAAACCTCAAGATGGTGAAACGAAGGGGCAGCCCATCAATTAACTTGTCAGATTCAAAGCCACTAAAGTCACTTGTTTTCAACACGCAGTGAAACACCAAGGGTTGGCGGAAGTGGATCCAGACCAAACACCAAAACACATGACATTTTGTAACTGCAGAGCCACTAAAAATATCAGTGAGCACTGAAAGGTCTTCTGAGATTAGGCATAAGTTCCTGAGCCCCTAATCAACAATTCCTGCATCTGAATGTTCCAGCTGACCAGCAGAATGAATCAAAATCAGTAGTCTTTGGGTTTATCCGTGCAGAAAACCGAGCCAACTGAAGCCAACATTTACCATCGCTTGGCTGCCATCCAGTTCTTTCTTTTTGAGCTCCCTCCTAAGCTGCAGCCAGCACGAAGACCATTGCCAGCCCTGCTGGGTGCTCAGAAAGGTTTGTTTGCTTAGCTGAATAGGCTCTCTGAAGCTCAAGCGATGGAGCTCTGTGCTAATACTGCAAGGGTGATGGATGGAGTTTGCACTCAGGTCATCTGGGCAAAGAATATTTGCATCGAAGGTGTTATGAAGCACCTCTCCTGAAAGAATCCACCAAATGGCACAATGTTTGGGCAGCAGAAACAGCTCTGCACCTGACACTTTGTGATTTTTTATTAGTTTTATTATTATTATTATTATTATTATTATTATTATTATTATTATTATTATTATTATTATTATTATTATT
>CAEFZY010078740.1:0-23478 GCA_903066815.1 Brachyrhaphis roseni
AACAGTAGCACTAACAGCAGAACTAATACTAACAGTAGTACTAACACTAATAGTAGTACTAACAGCAGTACTAACAGCAGTACTAACAGTAGCACTAACAGTAGTACTAATACTAATAGTAGCACTAACAGTAGCACTAATAGTAGTACTAACACTAACAGTAGTACTAACACTAATAGTAGTACTAACAGTGGCACTAACAGTAGTACTAATACTAATAGTAGCACTAACAGTAGCACTAACAGCAGAACTAATACTAACAGTAGTACTAACACTAATAGTAGTACTAATAGTAGTACTAACACTAACAGTAGTACTAACACTAACAGTAGTACTAACACTAATAGTAGTACTAACAGTGGCACTAACAGTAGTACTAATACTAACAGTGGCACTAACAGTAGTAGGTGAGAAAAATTATATATAAGATAATTTATATAGCTATTTTCACCCTGTGGTTTGTACTGTAAAGTATTTATTTTTCATTTAGCTTAACCAATTTTGATGATTATTTTGCTGAATTTTTGCATTTCCCATTCAAATGCTCAGAAGTACAGCAGGTGAGGCAGCAGCAATCTGAGCATCACCTGGGATTGATCAACCTCTTGCTAACTGCGCTGGCTGCCATTCTATGGGAGCATGTTCCTCCTGTTTGTACGCCACCAATAAAATGGTTAAAAACATTTAATGTATGGGGCGTGCCGTGGCGGTGTAGGGGATAGTGCGACCCACATTTGGAGGCCTTGAGTCCTCGACGCGGCCGTCGCGGGTTCGACTCCCGGACCCGGCAATATTTGCCGCATGTCTTCCTCCCTCTCCTTACCCCTTCCTGTCAGCCTACTGTCAAATGAGGGACACTAGAGCCACAAAAAGCCCCCTGGTGGGAAAAACAAACAAACATTTAATGTATGAACTGATTTTCCATCATTTAGCTCATCTATATAATGTACAGTGTTTATTGTCACTAACTGTGTGTGTAACATGTTTTGTGTGCTGAGAAACGGCAGAGAACAGATTCCAGGTGAGGCAGGCAGTTCTCTTGCCTCATGGCAGGGGGCGCTCATGATCCCAGACATTGAGACTCTACTGCAGAGTAAGAGACAGTAACAGCCAGCTAGACATACAGTAAATAAGCAAAGTGCAGCAATATATTTAATGTTTTCTTCTTTTTGTTTCTTTTATTTATTTTTTTTGTACATGGTATTTATTGGGGTAATACATCCCAGTGGTGTGTAAACTAAGGCTGGTCGACTGCACGAATTTATCGACCATTGATAATAGGCTGAGCCATTCACCAGTTGATTTTTTTTTTTTTTATCCCCACCAGGGGGCTTTTTGTGGCTCTAGTGTCCCTTATTAGACAGCAGGCTGACAGGAAGGGGGTAATGAGAGGGGGGAAGACATGCGGCAAATGCCGCCGGTCCGGGAGTCAAACCCGCGACGGCCGCATCGAGGCCTCAAGGCTTCCAAATGTGGGTCGCGCTATCCCCTACACCGCCACAGCATGCCCCCTAATGTTTTCTACATTAAATAATTTCAACACAAACAGTTTTCTAAATATGGAGCTAAAACAGTCTCAGAATTCACAAATGGACAGAACGAGATGTGTCCATTTGTTTTAATGCTAAGGAATGGGTCTGAATTACCAAGAAATAACTCTGTAAACCTGGGATATTGGACATGGGCTCTATCTGAGGTTGATATGAGAAATTTCAAACCTGCTGGAATATCATTGAAAACAACAGGAGTCACAAGGAAGTTATATTTACAAAGAAATTCACCATGACTAAACAGCTGAGATCTAAACTGTCGGTTCTTCGACTACAGCGCTGCTGAAATGGGTTAATGTGATTGGCTGAAGCAAAGAAACTATCTGATTGGTTGCTGATCATTCAATCAGATAGACCATTTATTAAAAAAAAAAAATTGTGGAGTGAGACTTTAAAGTCTGAAAATTTACACATAAATGCAGCAGCAACTCACAGGCCAAGAGATATTTGTGTTTGCATCAAAAATACAAGTGTGGATCTTGTTCTGTCCATTTGTGAATTATGAGACTGTTTTAGCTCCCTATTTAAAGTGGATTTTCAATTGAAGCAGGAAACAATAGCTAAAGGAAGACCAACACCGGAGCTGAAAGGCTTTGTGGATGTCCGGCTAGAAACGGCCTTTTCTGCTTTCCTTCCTTCTTTTCTCAACTTGTGTGGAGGAAAAACTTTGCTTTGGATGAACTGATATTTTTGTGCAGAATGAGCGACTTCAATTATAAGTAAAGGTGAGATTGCAATAATTTTGTTTAGTTTATTAATGAAATGTACATTTTGTTGGCTACAGTTTGATTTACAGTAATGGCGGTGGCAAACTCACAGCTCCTGCCGGTAGCGGCGCAGCTTGGCCTTGGCGTCGGCCAGCTCCACAGCCAGGTGCTGCTTCTCCTCCTGGGTCGGCTCGGTTCCGGCCGGCCCGTCGTTCTTCGGGGCTCGGCCCGGCTTCCCGCCTCCCTCCGGGGGCCGCTGGTCAGACAGATAGTCCCTCTCCAGAGTGAGGTCCAGGATCGCCTGGGGGACGGGGCAGAGGTTCTGTTGGACCCGCGGCTCTGATAGAACCCGGCCGGACGGGACGGCCGCCTCCGTACCTCCGTGGCTTTGTCTCGCTGGTCGATGAGTTGCCGTAGCGACGCGGCCATGTTGCGGGACAGCGGCTCCAGCTCCTCGGGGACGAGTTCGGCTCCATCCTCCATCCAGGACAGATCCAGGACGTTCAGCGGGTTGTGAGTGACCTGAAGCAGAAGAACATTCAATCCCTGGTGGAGTTAAGCCCCGCCCTCTATAAGCTCCTCCCCCTCTTAGCCCCTCCCTCCTTGCTGAGGTTCTGACCCGGGCAGCAGAACCTCCAGAACCCAGGCCCAGTTCTGACCTCCTGGATGTGAGAGACAATGGCGGCCTGCGTCTGGATGTCCAGCAGCTTGATCTTGTCGATCATTTCCTCCTTGCGCTCGCTCTGAGGACAGACAGGAAACATCAGCAGGTTCTGGCGCCATGCTGACCCTCATGGCATAAACTGTTGCTATGGTGATTCAGGGAGGGGAGGACGCTTAGACCTCAAACAGCATGACAGCTTTATGTCAGAACCGCCTGCTGGTCCCACACAGAAATTCACTGGGTCTGCAGTGGTTCTGATGGATTCATCAGAACCTGCAGGTCCAATCAGAGCTGGGAGTCAGTGACACTGCTCTGGGCTGTGATTGGAGAGGATGGTTCTGATGGAGGTCCAAACAGGCCCGGTTCAGTTCTTAGCTGAAGTTCTGAGCTTTTCTGGCCAGTGTTTCCACTGTTCCCAGCTGGGCTCTTTCTATTCCAGGCAGGAAATGTTTCACAGGTTTGTTTAACAAATTCCTGTCGGTCCAAACAAAGACCGATTCACACATGTTGCCATGGAAACAACCCCCTTCCTGGAACCAGTCAGACCAGCGCAGGAAACAAAGGAAGAAACAGGAAACCCCCACCTGATGCTCAGGTTACAGCCAGAACGCTCACGCCATACCTCCACACAGAGCCCCGCCCACACTGTGCCACACCCACACGGAGCCCCGCCCATATGGCCTGACTCACCTGCACGGCGCAGCCCAGCAGCAGCAGCAGCAGGCGCTTCAGCTCCTCCATGCTCCCCACTGAGGAGACAAAGCAGACCATTAGTGGGAGCAGCAGGAGGAGAGCAGGAGCTTTGCCTGGTTCTTCAGACGGCACTGGGAAGACTGGGACCAGATCTCCATGTGTGTGTTACCTGACATGGGGTCGTTAGCGATGAGCAGGATGTTGGGAGGAGGCATCACCACCAGCTGCTGCAGCGTTTCCTGCAGGAGAACCAGGAGGAGGTTCAGACGGATCCACAGTCACCATCATCATCACCATCATCATCACCTTCATCATCATCACCTTTATCACCACCTTCATCATCACCTTTATCACCACCTTCATCATTGTCACCTTCATCATCATCATCATCACCTTTATCACCACCTTCATCATCGTCACCTTCATCATTATCATCATCACCTTTTTCACCATCATCATCACCTTTATTACCATCTTCATCACCTTCATCATCACCTTCATCATCACAATCATCATCACCTTCATCATCACCTTTATCACCACCTTCATCATCGTCACCTTCATCATCATCATCATCATCACCTTTTTCACCATCATCATCACCTTTATCACCATCTTCATCATCACCACCTTCATCATCGTCACCTTCATCATCACCTTTATCACCATCATCATCACCTTCATCATCACAATCATCATCACCTTTATCACCATCATCATCATCGTCACCTTCATCATCATCATCACCTTCATCATCACCACCTTCATCATCACCTTTATCGTCACCTTCATCATCACCTTTATCACAATCATCATCACCTTCATCATCACCTTTATCACCACCTTCATCATCACCACCTTCATCATCGCCACCTTCATCATCACCATCATCATCACAATCATCATCACCTTCATCATCACCTTTATCACCACCTTTATCATCACCACCTTCATTATCGTCACCTTCATCATCACCTTCATCATCACCACCTTCATTATCGTCACCTTCATCATCACAATCATCATCACCTTTATCACCATCATCACCATCATCATCACCACCTTCATCATCATCATCACCTTCATCATCGTCACCTTCATCATCATCATCACCTTCATCATCACAATCATCATCACCATCATCATCACCATCATCATCGTCACCTTCATCATCACCTTCATCATCATCACCTTCATCATCACAATCATCATCACCTTTATCATCATCATCGTCACCTTCATCATCATCACCTTTTTCATCATCATCATCACCATCATCATCACCTTCATCATCACCTTTTTCATCATCATCATCACCTTCATCATCACCTTTATCACCATCATCATCACAATCATCATCACCTTTATCACCATCACCTTCATCATCACCTTCATCATCATCACCTTTATCACCATCATCATCACCTTCATCATCACCTTTTTCATCATCTTCATCACCTTCATCATCACCATCATCTTCATCATCATCACCTTCATCTTCATCATCATCTTTATCACCATCATCATCACCTTCATCATCATCACCTTCATCTTCATCATCATCTTTATCACCATCATCATCACCTTCATCATCACAATCATTATCACCATCATCATCACCTTTTTCATCATCATCATCACCTTCATCATCACCTTTCATCATCATCATCACCATCATCTTCTTCACCTTTATCACCATCATCATCACCTTCATCATCACAATCATCATCACCTTTATCACCATCATCATCATCACCACCTTCATCATCGTCACCTTCATCATCATCACCTTTTTCATCATCATCATCACCTTCATCATCACCTTTATCACCATCATCATCACCTTCATCATCACCTTTCATCATCATCATCACCATCATCTTCTTCACCTTTATCACCATCATCATCACCTTCATCATCACAATCATCATCACCTTTATCACCATCATCATCATCACCACCTTCATCATCGTCACCTTCATCATCATCACCTTTTTCATCATCATCATCACCTTCATCATCACCTTTATCACCATCATCATCACCTTCATCATCACAATCATCATCACCACCTTCATCATCATCACCTTTATCACCATCATCATCACCTTCATCATCACCTTTTTCATCATCTTCATCACCTTCATCATCACCATCATCTTCATCATCATCTTTATCACCATCATCATCACCTTCATCCTCACTATCATTATCACCATCATCATCACCTTTTTCATCATCATCATCTTCATCATCACCTTTATCACCATCATCACCATCATCATCACCACCTTCATCATCGTCACCTTCATCATCACCATCTTCACCACCTTTATCACCATCATCATCACCTTTATCACCATCATCATCACCTTCATCATCACCTTTTTCATCATCACCTTCTTCATCACCTTTTTCATCATCATCACCTTCATCATCACCATCATCACCTTTATCACCATCATCATCACCTTTTTCATCATCATCACCTTCATCATCACCTTTTTCATCATCATCACCTTCATCATCACCATCATCATCATCACCTTTATCACCATCATCATCACCTTCATCATCATCTTCATCACCTTTATCACCATCATCACCTTCATCATCACCTTCATCATCACAATCTTCATCACCTTCATCATCACCTTCATCACCATCATCATCACCTTTTTCATCATCATCATCACCTTCATCATCACCATCATCTTCATCATCATCTTTATCACCATCATCATCACCTTCATCATCATCACCTTCATCATCACAATCATCATCACCTTTATCACCATCATCATAATCTTCATCACCTTTATCACCTTCATCATCACAATCATCATCACCTTCATCATCACCATCTTCATCAACTTTTTCATCATCATCATCTTCATCATCACCATCATCATCTTTATCACCATCATCACCTTCATCATCACCATCATCATCGCCTTCATCATCACAATCATCACCTTTATCACCATCATCATAATCTTCATCACCTTTATCACCATCATCATAATCTTCATCACCTTTATCACCTTCATCATCACAATCATCATCACCTTCATCATCACCTTTTTCATCATCATCATCATCTTCATCATCACCATCTTCATCACCTTTATCACCACCTTTATCACCTTCATCATCACCTTCATCATCATCACCTTCATCATCACCTTTATCACCATCATCATCACCTTCATCATCACCATCATCATCTCCTTTATCACCATCATCACCATCATCATCACCTTCATCACCATCACCATCTTCATCACCTTCATCATCACCATCATCATCTCCTTTATCACCATCATCACCATCATCATCACCTTCATCACCATCATCATCACCATCTTCATCACCTTCATCGTCACCATCATCATCACTTTCGTCATCACCATCACCTTCATCACCATCATCACATCATCTTCATCGTCACCATAATCATCATCACCTTCATCACCATCATCATCACCTTCATCACCACCATCATTATCACCTTCATCATCATCACCCTCATCATCACCATCACCTTCATCCTCCAAGTACCAGGTCAAAGGTCAACCTAGCAGTGGGGCTTTGACAAACCGTTGGAACCGGACCGGTTCTGGACCAGCTCATACCAGACCACCTTCCTCATTTACCCTTACTCTGTCCAAACAGTGACAGAGTGGAACCAAGCAGACCAGTTCTGACCCAGCCAGCAGGAAACAGCTGCAGTCTGGGTCAGGAAGTAGCAGGGAGGGAACGCTCGCCATTCCTCAACATCCGGCCCCGGTCTCAACACCTGCACGCCCAGAGCCGGAGGGAGGGCCGGGAGGCCGGATCACAGGTTCTGTTCAGAACCAGCGCTGTCCGGTCATGGAGGATCAGTTGACTGCAGGCGGTCCGGTTTCACCAGAACCACCCAGGCTGAATAAAACATGGCAGCTGGCGGCTCATAGGCCCCGCCCACGTTGAGGCCCTGCCCACCAGGCCTGCTGGTGAAAGCAGCAGAGGCTCTGGGAGTCAAGATCACTGAGGTATCAGGTTCCTCTGCTGGTGGTTGCCCTCTGTTACTGGGGATACTGGGAGCCAACCAGTCAAAGCGTCTGCTGGGACCTCATCTAATTAGGAGCAAGCCAACACCCTACATGAAGGGGGGAGGGGCAGGTGTGCGACAGTGTGTGTGAGAGTGTGTGTGAGAGCTGATCTGCACCGACAGACAGTCTCTACAACTCATTAACTGCTGGTTAAAAAACGAGGCGAAGATTAACAGCAACCTGACCCACTTCACACAATACATCCTAACACTATAACACACACACAAACACGCACACTAACACACACACATGTTTGCACAGCTATCTTTGCGGGGACTTTCCATTGACTTCCATTCATTTCTACAGCCTAACCCTTACCCTAACCCAGTGCTTCTCAATTCCAGTCCTCAGGGCCCCCTGCTTTGCATGTTTTAGATGTAGGGTACCTCTATTCCAGAGCAACTGATTCAAATGATTGCATGACCATCAAGTGCTGCAGAAGCCTGTTAATCAGCCACATATTCAATCCAGGTGTGTGGCGGAAGGGAAATACCTAAAACATGCAGGGCAGGGGGGTTTGAGGACTGGAATTGGGAAACACTGCCCTAACCCTTACCCACTTACCCTAACCCCACATCATTACATGCCTAACCCTAACTCTAACCAAAACTCAATTCACACCTTAGTCCTAAATCTGATCCCTGACCCAAAAACAGCGTTTCCCCTTGTGGGGACCAGGCTTCGGTCTCCACAAGTACCATTTGGTCCCCACAAAGTAGTAGAAACAAACGTACACCCTAACACACAGAAGTCAAACTGTCCAGATTGAAACCAGCCCCTTTGATCTTCTGGTTAAAATATTCGGAACCAGTGGCGTGCTGTGGTGGCGCAGCGGGTTAGCACGCCCCACATTTGGAGGACATTGCGGGTTCGACTCCCAATCCCGGTGACCTTTGCCGCATGTCTTCCCTCTCTCCTCGTCCTCCTTCCTGTCTGCCTACTGTCGCTAAAAATACAAGCGCCGCAAAAACTCTTCGGAGAAAAAAAATAAATAAATAAAAAAAATACAAATATTCAGAATCAGAACCTCCTGACCCAAACAGATCCAAGCCACTGTGAAGTTTTATTCAAATGTTTTCACATTCACATTCGACTGGTCCGGTTCTGCTGTAATGAGTGCGGTTCTGTACCTGGTAGAAGGTTCTGATGTGCCGGGTCAGAACCGTGAGGTTGTAGAGGCGCAGCGACATGTCGTTGTTCACGTTCTTGTTCAGCCTCTGGTTGGTGGGGTTGGAGTCGCTATGGAAACAGAGACAGAGAGATCAGGCACTCCACTCAGGACAGGAAGCCCCCAGACTACAATGACCTGACCGTCTTCATTCAGCCAGCAGGGGGAGCTGCAGCAGCAACTGGCCATGCAGCTGCCTCACTCAGCACAACATGCTAACTGTAATGGACATGTTGCTGTTAGTGTGTTAGCATGAGACTGTCATTCAGTCAGAGGCCTCATTAGATTTGTTGTGAGACTGACTGCTGCTGGAGATCCTGGCAGCCCACAGCATCACCTTCCACAACTGTTTGGAGAAACGTGGAGGATCTCAGTTATAACATTAATTTGATCAATAAAAGGTTTCTGAATTGAACTGAAAACAAGGCAGAACCAAAGTCAAATTCTTTGTAGCCAAACGGACCAATGCTGGTTCTGGTTCTGATGGTGGCTTCTCAGATTAGAGGCGATAATCCAGCTTCATTTTAGCCTCAGATTGATTATTATTATTAGCAGGAAAACGATGAGCAGAGAAACATCTGGTGTGATGCCTGAGGCAGGATGTGGTCGCTCTGTCACGCTGTCTCACACACACACACACACACACCCCCACAGAGACACTTACCTGTCACACACAGGAAATCCTAAACTGACTGATGAACAGCAATGAGAGCAGGCTCCGCCCCCTCCGTTCCCTCCCCTCTGTGCTGCGCCCCTTTAGTTCCCTCCCCTCTGTGCTGCGCCCCTTTAGTTCCCTCCTTTCTGTGCTCCGCCCCTTTAGTTCCCTCCCCTCTGTGCTCCGCCCCTTTAGTTCCCTCCCCTCTGTGCTCCGCCCCCTCCCCATGAGGTACTCACATGTGGGTCATGACCTTATGCAGGAAGACGCCGTCCACCAGCTCCATGAACATGGCGACCCTCTCCTCAGAGCCCAGCGGACCCAGCATGCGCACCTGGAGATACACAGGACAGGTGAAGGCTGGCTCCTCCCCTTCCTGTCCGCCTTCAGCCTGACAGCAGACTGGTGGGTCGCCTTGACCCGATCGGCCGCTTCAGAACTTCATCTGAACATGCAGAAAAACTGCTGGAGTGCTGCCTTCAAACCCGCCCCACTGATGATGCCATGGCTTTGTCAGCTTCTGATTGAGTAATTCACTGCAACTGAGCTAAATGGAGGAACAGCAGGTCCAGATACCTGAAGGAGGTGCGTCACCTGGTCTGCTACAGCTAGGATTCCCCCCAGTGTATTATCAGCCTGGCGGGCCGCCATACTTTATGTGCCCCCTGCCAGGTTAAGCGTTTTGTGTTAAAAGAAAAAATGATTTTAATTTTTTTTTCTTATTTTAATAGGACAGACTGCAAGCATGAGCATTTCACTGGCAGGGCAGAATTATTCCTGTCAGAAAGATGTTTATAGTTTTCATAGGTTTAACAGGTGATGCACCAATCAGACCGCTGGCGCCTCGCACGCCATCGTGGCTCGATCTCTGAAGTTTAGCTCGCCGTAGATCGCTCATATTGGCTCACCTATCTGGACATTTATATCAACCCCCTGTTGATATGAGGATCCATGTTTCTTTATAGAATTCATCAAGGTAGGAGAAAAGTTTAAATCCACCGCGTTTGCTCTGCTGGTGCAGCTCAGTGTGAGTTGCGCTCCGTGTTCACAGGGACACATTTAGAGGTGAGTGTTGTGAGAATATTTCTTTGTGAACAAAGCATTATATGTGGTGTGTGTGTTTATGTCTCAACATGCTGACTGTCTGCGGTGATAAAGTTTGAGTTCCCGGTTAGCCGGCGCGTTATGGACTGTAGAGGAGCTTTCTGACTGGCACAGCACACTGGTTTGTTTTTATTTTACTTTTTGCGGCAACACAATGCATATCAAATGTTTGCTCTACTGAAAATCAGGTAGAGTTGCTGCGTGGCCGAGTAGAGATCAACTCGTCCCATAAAGCTCTGGCAACCAAACCAGTCTCTGTGGTGCTCATTAAAACTCAATAGATACGAAATGAAAGAGCTACTAAAGCTGCATACACCAAATCTTCCATTTGTCCCTCTACATCCAACTGCAGAGACGCGCTGCGCAGCAGGTCTAGCTTCATACAGGGCCGGTCCAAGGTTGAATGAGGCCTTGAGCAGAATTTGACTTCAGGGCCCCTCTTGCTGCTAAGAACATCAGCTCAGTTTACCTGGCTGAGCAGGTAAATGTAACTGTAGTTTACTAAGATGCATTAATGAACAGCTAAAACTCAAAGATTAACCTGAGAGCATCAGATTGTTTCTATGGTAACAAAACTTTTACTAAGTAAACTTGCCAGCTCCTTAAAATCTTACATTTAAATATTAAACATTTTAAAATATTTTAATCAATCAATACTGAAACCATTAAATGAAATTTAACAGCATTGATATTCTCTTAGTTCATTTATGCCTTGGGCCGGCTCTATAGGTGATCAGCATCCACTGACTGATGACTTAATTTGGATTTGACACAAGTGCAAATAATTGACATTTGTTTTACTTGTATTGTTTTTAAGATTCTATAGTTGTGGGTTTAAGTCGCAATGTCTTCCAGTAACATAATTAATCAGCAATATTTCTGTCAGCTTATCAAACCCCGGCCGCAGCCAGATTTCTGGAGAAACCCAAACAGACATGACGGTTCTGGTCCAAAAGGAGCAGACTGAGCCCAGAACAGAGACCTGGGTCCTGAACGGCCACTCGGTACCAGAACTCCAACCGGTGCTGGTTCTGGTTCTGGGTCGGGCCAGATTAAGGTGCTGGATCAGGTCGAATATTTACTGGCTGGACTAGTTAACCCAGACCAGTTAGTGAGTAGTTAATCTGTATTATTTAGCTAGTGGTTAACCCAGACTAGTTAGTGGCAGGTTAACCTTCACTAGTTGGCACCTGCAGCAGGTAGACTCACCCACAGCACCAGCGGAGACTCCATGAAGGAGGCCAGCAGCTCGGACAGGGTCACATCCATGCTTGGTCATCAATAACTCATCAATCTACCGATCGATCCGGATCAGAGCATCGGCCCCCCCTCTGCCCCCTCTCCCCCCTCCCCTGCGCACGAGCTCCGCAGTAGCTACTATTGTTCCCACAGCGAGTCCGAAAAGTGGAGGAAAGGCGGGTAAAACCAGCTGGACCGGGTCGGAACCTCCCTCACGAAGGTTTTTCTAAAGTTCTGAAGTCGGTTCCGTTAGTTTCGCCGCTAAATTAAAGTGTTTCTACTGCAAACACTTGATCCAAACTTCGCTCGGATAGTTGATTGTGTTGCCAAGGAAACACAAATCGGACCATAAAGAGATAAAAAGCGCTAGAAAGTTAGAAAATACAAAAAATCCGATGAGAAAACAGTGAAAGTCTTTAGCGGAACCGGGTCAAAGTACTTTCCCCCGTCGTGTCCATCCGGACCAGCTCCAACTGTCTCCATCAACCTGTGAGACCCGAGAACACAGGAAGGCAGACCGACGGTACGAACAGCCAATCAGCGGCGCCAACTCCCGCCTTTTCTCTGAACCAACCAATGAAGTACAGGGTGTTCATACTGAGGCTGACGTCACCATCGGGCAGAGCGACGCCAAAGAGGTAGGAGGGAGCAAGATGGTGACCGACCCGCGCAGCAAGCGGCGCTTATTTTAATCTCCCATCAGTTTTACTGATGGTTCTTACGTTTCCTGTTTTTATGATTGTTTTACCTGCGACAGACTGGCGACCCGTCCAGGCGACCCCGCCTCTCGCCCAGAACGTCAGCTGGCGATAAACCAGCACCTCCTGACCCCACTGGGGAGAATGTGTTAGAAAATGGATGGATGGATGATTATTTCAATGTTTTTTGTGAATTTTTACACTTATAAATTTTATTGTTCCCATTCTAACCTTCTTTTAGTTTACATTTTGTAATTTTCCTTAATAGTATGTTTCAAATATACACACAGAAAAAACAGTCAGATATGTTTTAGTTATTTTATATGCATTCATATTTTCTGTGTATATATTTTTATTTTAATATCTCTAAAGTGTATTTGTGCACGTTGTCAGCACATTCATTGCACACCTGCAAGTTAGCCATTGAGAGGAGAGAACATCCCATAATATGACAGGTCAGGTGAGGAACAAAGTGTTTTCCAGGGCTTTTCCTCCATACTCTCACCACAGTGAAACAAACGAGCGTGTTGGCAGCAGGAACTTCTCTTGTTCTTCACTCTGATTCGTCTGAACAGTTTGAAAAGGAAACCAAAGATCAGCTCAGATCAAAGGTCAGATGCAAATGTGCAGAAATGAAGGCCGGCAGTGAGAGCAGCAGGCTGTGTGCGACAAGCACCAGGACTAATTTCTCTCCCAGACTCCGACCCGGAACTGTAGAACCGATTCCCGATTCTGGAGCCAGGAAACGGTTCAGTCTGAATGAGTTTGGTCAGCAGACAGGAAGCCTGCATCACCAACATCCTGTGACACAAACTCAACTCAAAGTTCAATGATGCAGCGAGGAAAACCACGGATCACACGTGGCGCCAGTAAATAGGATGACAGCGCCACCCCCTGGTGAATGCTGATTATTACAAGATCAACTCTTGAAGCGGAATAAAATCTACTGCAGTTTGTTCCAGAGATTCAGCGAGTCTGTGGAGACTCCTGGTACCGCTGCCGGTCCACATGGGTCAAATGTTCTGGACTCAAATCAGAGGATGGCAGTAGCAGGTCCAAGATGGCGTGACCAATAAGCTTTCAGCACTCTGGGGCGACCTGCAGCCTGGTTCCGGTCCAGTCAGTCCAGACGCCTCTTCACCTGTGAACTGAACTAGTCCAGTGAACTGAACTGGTTCCTGAACCTCCTGTTTCTAATCTGGACTACAAGATGCTTCTGTAAACTCAGCAATAAAAAATGAGGTCATCTGAGGGTTTAAGTCTGCTGTGGCAGTCAGGACCCCAGCAGAGATGTTGGAGTAGGGGATCCAAATCGGTTAACTCCTGATTGGAGCAAAGCCACCCCGTTGCTATGGTTACCTAGAGTAACTGCCAGCCACAGGGGAGGTGAACAGGATGATGATCTGCCAGATTTAATCCCTCACGTCGTTCAGGTCAGGTCCTTCAGGTGTAGAACTAGCTCAGATGAGATCATGTGACCTGCACATGACCTCACTGAGGTAAAAACAAACCAGCAGCCAATCAGGTTCTAGCAATTTTCTATTTATTCCTTCATTGTGAATATCAAAACAGGAAACAGTTTAAGAGGTGATTTCAGAAGAAAACGATTTACATTCAATGTGCTCCATTTAGCCACGCCCCCACAGTCCTTCTGGACCAATAGCAGAGCAGGTCACCTTCCATCTTATTGGTGCTTTGTGAACTTCATAAGTCTATAACAATATTACAAATATATAAAGACTCTAGAGCGCGGCGGACACAGATACTGCAGTCAGGTTCTACTGTGGTCAGGATAATACTGCACTGTCCTCTCTCTCTCTCTCTCTCACACACCCACACACACACACACACACACCCCAGCCAGACCAACACACCCTGTGGCTTTTCTTCAGCCTCAGTGGGACCAGGAAGAACCAGATGAAGAGCCAGTCCGTCTCCAGTCTGGCCAGTATGAAGTCGGCCTCTCTGGGTCACAAAGTAACTACCAGGACCTCCCAGTTCAACGGTTCTGGTTCAGAGCTCATCCTGGACCAGTTCTCTGTGGTTCTGGTTCTGGATGTTAAGCCTCAGGGCCGTCCATTGGTACCTGGAGGAGCCAGCAGGGGGTTAGAAGCCACCTGGCGGCCATGTTTGTTTTCTAGAGATGGAGCCGACTGGACTCGGACCGGTTTTGGTCCAGCTTTTGACGGGAGGTCCCTGGCGTGGCCACAGCTTTGCCTCTGTGTGAACTGTTCACAGGTTGCTATGGGAACGCCAGAAGAGTAGGGAATCACCATAGCAACCGGTGACTCAGCAGTTTCCCCAACCAATAGAATCAGTACATGATTACATCGTGGGAACGCTAGAGAGCAGAGCTGCTGAGGAAGTGATGTTTACACAGAACAGTAGGGGGCGCTTCCAGGAAGGTTCCAGAGTTCAAACAGGAAGTAGAACCAGGTCTCGGTCCGGGTCGGCTGCACGAAGGAACATACCAACTTCCTGTTACAGTAGAGTTAGGTTCACAGGAAGCAGAAAATATATTTAAATAAACTTAAATACATTTATGACTAATCAATGATGGGTCTGAGAAGAATTTACACAAAAAATAAAAAGGTTTTTGAAAGAAAAGTCATTTTCTAGAACAATTTCTCAGGAAATTTAGGTTTAGAGAGTTTGGTTTACATTTTCCATTGTTGATTTAGTTGTGTTTTCTGTGATTACTGGTTTTGAATAAAGAGCTTTGGCTCGTTCAGGAAAACCTGGAGGAAACATTTTCTGATCTGAACGTCAAATTTCACAACTTTCAGCTTCAAAAATTTGCTCAGACTTTTCAGTGATTTTGTGTAGAAATATAACTCCTAATGCTGTGAAGGTTAGATTTCAGGACCGGGTGGTGCAGCGTTTACTGTGTGACCTGTGATGTCATCAGCGCAGCCAGGAGCAGGGCACCCACTGCGGCTCCGTGTCCAGCTTGTTGATGAGGCGCAGCAGCTCGCCGTAGGCCCGGTCCGGGTCAGTGTTCACGATGACCGCGTCGAAAAGATGGCCGCAGCTCTGCTCCATCTCACGCGCCTTCTCGATGATGTCACGCAGCTCCTCAGGCTGCAAACACACAGGGGTCAGAACCGGAACCAGAACCGGAACCAGAACCAGAACCAGAACAACCTTGGGGCTCTTGCCGTCCTTCAGCAGCAGCGCTCTCAGTCGCTCCTGGGACGGCGGGGCGATGAAGATGATGTAGGGCTTCAGGTCGGAACTGCGCAGCACCCTCAGGGCCTGGGGGTTGGGGCAGAGGGTCAGAGGTCGCCTGGGCCTGGAGCAGCAGCAGAGCGCCACCTACCTGTGTGTGCAGACACAGCAGGCAGATCTTCCCGGCGTTGATGACCTGCCGCACCGAGTCGCTGCTCGTCCCGTACAGGTTCCTCTCAAACTCGCCCGACTCAATCAGCTTCCCTGGAGAGAGAGAGAGAGACCCGAGGACCTGTTAGAGGACGGGTTCTTCACCTTTTTGACCCCGGGGCCATTTACATATTTACCATCTATGGGTTAACCAGACTGACCTGGCTCTTGTTCCATTTTAAAAATCAAATCCATGTACGATATAAAATATAATTACAGCATAATGTGACAATCACAAGGAGATTTATTGATCATTTGTACCAAAAATGCACATAAAACATCTGAACAAATTTGTGGAACGGATCAAACATCAAGAAGAGCAACATGTGGGAAAATTGGGTAAATTAAATAATGTGCTCAAAAATGAATAGATTAAAATAAATCATTTTCAAATTTAAAGCACAAATCAAAATATAGCCTTATAATCTGCAAATTAATTTGAAAACTGCTTCAACTGCAATAACCAGAAACTGCCCTCCATATTGTAACAAACAAACAATCACTTTATTTAGTCTGCATAAACAAACAAAATATTGAGGTATGAAAAGTTTGATTAGCAACGGTTTATCTTTTGACAAACTACTGCTCTCTTTTCTTTTATTTGCCTCCTCAAGAGACGCATTAGATCCACTCTGGGTCCTGTAGGTCAAGGCTTGTCTGCAGAGCCTCCAGCAGCTGTTTCGGGTTTTGGTTTTTGTTGAAGCCATAAAGGAGAATCCTGATCCACTGGATTCACTGGTTGTTAATGGGAAGAGCATGGAGAAATTTTTCTGTCACAATCCAAGAGCACACATGTTCCCTCTGAAAACAGAATTTTATGCGTTTTGTTCTTAAAACTTCTTCTCGCGCTCACACATAGTCTCTGCTCACTTACGAAACATGGAACTGGCTTTTTGGCAGCGTCGCCTAGCAACCTCTCAGCCAATAGAAAGGAAGGGTTGTACTGGGTGCGTTTGGTTCCTTCTAGCCGGTCTGCCTGTGTGGCTGCCATCAAATGTAGCAGAAGCCTCAGCACCAACGTTCCCTCTAAGCTGTGCGCAATTGCGCACTGCTGTTACATTCTCAGCGCACAATAAAATCTATGCAGCGCATAAAATCAAACCCAGCGTAAACTATACATTGAGCTCAGTCATCAGTTTTGACCAATGACGAATAACAATCTAACTCAGTGAGTCACAGGTGTCCAGCCAATGATACGATACGGTACGTGCCTTGTCCATATGCGCTGTGGCAACGGGCAGATTTACTAGGTAGGAAAAGTTAACGGTCCAACAAACTCGGACGCACTTCAGTCCGCTGGACATGTCCGCGCAAGGATAGATTAATAATTTAGATTATGTGACACAATGTGGCAAAGACTGTTATTTATATGTAATTATTTCACTCTGTCTAAAGTAAGATAGCTCCCGTTTTGAAGGTTTCATAAAGACACGATGTGAGGAAGAAGAGGGAGAGACGGATTCACTGCACTGATGAATCTCAGCTGCTGAATCTCTTAAGCTACAACTCCTGGGCTGGAAAACATTAATAAAACCTACATAGACATCATGTATACAATGATGTTCATCATTATTTAATCATCTTTGTTTCTTTGGAAAATCTGTTCAGTATTTAGCGAGTTATGATCGATTAAATGTGCTGATATGTCATCGCGTCTGTCAAACTTTTTTGTTTTAATTTTATTTTAAACAAACATTAACATACATAGAGGATCTTTAATACAAATAAATGTCACAAAATAAACAGACATTGACTGTGTTGTTTTTAAGGTTTTGCAATCTTCGAAGTAGAACAAATAAAGTAAAAAAAAAAAAAAAGTTACATAAATCTAAACATGAAATCCTGCTTTCAGACTGAACATGTGTGCGCTTGGATTATGGCAGGTAAGTTCCCCCATAGAAGTTTCAGGGCGCTGGAGATGGAAATATTTTTACATTAAATAAGTCTCCAGTATGTCTGTTGTAGCCTAGCAGCTGGCTAGTTCTTCTGCTTATTAGAGATTGTTAAACAACTAACTGGCACATCACTGCCACCACGTGGTGGCAACATGTATTGCGACTGAGCCCCTGCAAACTTTATTACACCGCGGCCCACAGGTAAGTTTCTTGCAGACCTGTAGGTGGCGCTAGACCCGCGGCCCCATGATTAAGACTGGCTGTGTTAGAAGACTTCTCCCTGTTAGATTATCATGTATTTAAACACTCTTACATTACTAGTTTATTTTTCATTTTAAGGTTGGCTTAGTGTTCTCATCCCTGAGAGGAGGAACTTCTTAAATTGTGTGTAAGACATAACTGACCTGTCCTTAACCTGGAGCATGTTTTTGCAGGTGGTGTCGTAATCCTCTTTAGGAGAACTTCCTGAGAAACTCCTTAGATGTAAAACTGTCTGTGTGTAGAATTTAGTTTCTGTGTTTCCCCTTCCTTGTTATCAGGATAGCCCCCCTTTCTGTTAAGGTAATAAAAAGACAAGCTCTGTAGCAGAGTGTCAGAACAGCTGGTGGAGTAACCCAGACATGCCAGGGTTACTGTGTTCTCGCTTTTGCTAAAGCTTGGTTGAAAACTAATAAATGTTATCTGTGGTTCCTTTTTATGTAGGTTGAGAAAATACCTATCACTCCCCTCCCCCCACAGGAAATAAATGAGCTAGAACAGGAAGTAGAGAGAGACAGGAAGTCTCACCGGCCGCCAGTTCTGCTTCAAACGCCTGGCGGGACACAAAGTGGTAATCTCTACCGCTGAGCTCCGCTTCCCGACGGCTCCGCGTGGTGTCTGCTCACAACACACACACACAGGCAGATGAGCGAGACAAACAGTAAGGCAGAACAATACCTGCATTATTAGAGAAATTATTTCATAATAAAACTACAGAAATTATTCAAATTGTACATGAATAAAAAATTTCAATTAAAAATATTAGAAATTTTAAAATGTTATTGCAAATATTAACGGAAATTAAATAAATGAAAAAAATTATATTCAATTAAAATGTAAAAATTGGAAAAGAATTAAAAAAAACTACAGAAAAATCTTCAAGAAAACAAAAGAAAAAAACATAGAAACTGTAAAAAACAAGCTTATATTTTAATAAATAAATAAGTTTATTAAGCAATGATCAGATCCAAACTAAACATCCATTAGACATAAATAAATGTTTATTCCTGATCTGGGTCATTTGGACCCAACAGAACCAGAGCCTTACGAGGCACGGCGCCAGCGAAGCGTTCTGGTTGGCTGCTGAGGAGCCTCTGCCTTAGCTCCGCCTGCCCACAGCTGTTCGGACCAATCAGAGCGATCGGACGCTTCCTATTGGATGGCTGGTGGTACAGAGCCATCTCCTCATAGGTCAGAATCTCCTCATCGAGAACTGGACCAGAGCAGAGACACAGTTGTTATCATTATTATTCAGATGAGAGAGAAGGAACAGATGTTCTGCAGAACCAGTAGAACCAGACTACTGTCCAGTAAAGGACTGCTCTCAGTCCTTTACTGGACTGAGAGCAGCTCAAAGTAAAACTGGTTTTCAAAATAAGAGCCCATCAGTCAGTTTAAGGCTGGTAGATCCAAGTTCTGCTGGTTTTGGAACTTTGACCTCGAACAGAACTGCGACAGGTTCGGGTCAGACCGTACCGTCATTCCTGTGGGAGTACAGCAGCTTCTTCCTTTTCCTCTTATTCTTCTTGGCGCACCAAAGCTTCCCTGTAAACAAACAACCAGCTATTAGTCGGTTCTGGAGTCGCTACGTGTCAACGGGTCACACCGCACCAAGACAGAGAAGCTAAAGGAGAGAAAAATGTCTGATTTCTGGACTCAACAAAATGTTACATTGGTTAGCTTAGCCTAGCAGCTAGCTACATCTCATCATCTCCTGGTTATAATTTGGCTTTAGCTTAGGGTTGCTCTGTTAGCCTTAGCCTAGCATCTTCTTTAAGCAGTTCATTGAAGCATCAGTGACTCACCAGGTTTCTCAGACTCCTTGTCTTCTTCTATGGTTTGCTTCATGGCCTCCCGTTGTTGCTGGAAGCTCTTCCCTGTGACGTAAACAAACCGAACTGAACACCAGGCGTACCGTATCCAAAGCGGCCAGAACCGGCGGCCCAGCAGCGCACCTGGGACGAGTCCGGCCAGCGGCTGGTTGTCCTCATCACCGTCTCTGTATGCCTGCCACCAATTGGGGTCGGCCTGGCTGATTATGTGGAGGATGTCTCCTTTCTGGAAGGACAGGCCCAGCTCTCGGCACGGCACGTACGGGTCATCGGACGGGTCGTAGTCGAAGTGGGCCTTCACGTGGACCTGGAACGATGAAGATCAGGAGGCAAATGAAGGTCTGGAAGATGTGAGGGCGGAGTCTCGCAGGGCGGAACCTACCACGCTCTCCTTGACCGGCGGCGGTTTGGTCTGAGCGCTGGGGATCAACATGAAGGTCAGGAGGCCGTGCATGTCGGCCTGATGGAAACAGAGCAGCAGAAGGTCAGAGAGCAACACGTCTTCAGAGGACCAGATGAGGCCAAACACCTGGTTGACGAGCGAACAACTCACCAGGATGTCAAACACCTGGTTGACGTCCTTCCCTCTGATCTCCACGCCGTTGATCTCCAGGATCTCGTCTCCCTCAGACAGCAGGCCGCTGCGTTCGGCTGCTCCTCCCCGGACGATGCGACTGATGATCACACTGTCCATCTCGTTTCGAACAGTCGCCCCCTGCGGGAAGAGCGGGAAACGCGTGAGATGGCGAGCGCGAGTCCAGCCAAGTGGAGCTGTTCCTTGGCCTTACCAGGGGAACGTCTCGAGCCTTCTCGATGCGGACGATCTTCACGGTCTCTCCGCCCCACTGGGTCACAGTTTCTCCTTCCAGCGGGTCGGACTCCGGCTCCATCTCTCTCTCTGCCACACCGTCATGAGCCCGCAGCAGCGCCTGCAGAGGAAGCATCATGCTGAGGACTGCTGGGAGCCGGCAGGCGACGCCCCCCGCTGGTCGGGGCCTTACCTGTAGCTGGGTGTCGGACAGCAGGCCGAGCAGCTCCAGGCCGTCTTTACTCTGGTTGGCCTGCACCAGGCTCCTCACCTGGAAACACAGAGAGCTGGGGTGGAACCGGAGCAGCGATAGGGGAGTGGTCAGAGGTCAGAGGTCGTCTAGCAGAGTTACCTCCAGGGCCAGCGGCAGCGCCTGCTGGGTCAGCGGGAACGGTGGAGTCGGCTGCTGCGTGTTGGACGCCACGGCGTTGTGGATCCTCAGCGCTGACTGGAAGTCTGACTGCAGGGAACCAGAACACAGCAATTAAGCCCGGTCAGTCCTGGTCCAGTTCAGCCCGGTTAGTCCGGTCCGGCCCAGTCCAGGCAGGTTGAACAGAAGCATCTCAGGTCCTGAACTGTCAAGACCAGTTAGCTCTACTGGAAAACATCCATCCTGGTCCGAACAGCCAGAACCCGGACAGCAAAGACGTGGCGTTCCGTCCGGTAATTACCTTGCTGAGCAGAGCCAGAACCAGCTCCACGTCGTTCTGGCTCTGCTGGTCGGACAGGCAACTCCGGACCTGCTTCAGGGACAGCAGCAGCTCCTCCAGCTCTGAGGGACAAGAGGACAAGACACTCGTGGAGCAGCATGGGGCAGTGGGAGGCAGAATGGGGCAGTGAGGGGCAGCAGGGGGCAGTGGGAGGCAGCAGGGGGCAGTGAGAGGCAGCAGGGGGCAGTGGGAGGCAGCATGGGGCAGTGGGAGGCAGCGAGGGGCAGTGGGAGGCAGCGAGGGGCAGTGGGAGGCAGCAGGGGGCAGTGGGAGGTAGCGAGAGGCAGCAGGGAGGCAGCAGGGGGCAGTGGGAGGCAGCAGGGGGCAGTGGAAGGCAGCAGGGGGCACCGGGAGGTAGCGAGAGGCAGTGAGGGGGCAGTGGGGGGCAGAATGGGGCAGTGAGGGGCAGCAGGGGGCAGTGGGAGGCAGCGAGAGGCAGCAGGGGGCACCAGGGGCCAGTGGGAGGCAGCAGGGGGCAGTGGGAGGCAGAATGGGGCAGTGAGAGGCAGCGAGGGGCAGTGGGAGGCAGCAGGGGGAACTGGGAGGCAGGATGGGGCAGTGAGGGGCAGCAGGGGGCAGTGGGAGGCAGCAGGGGGCACCAGGGGGCAGTGGGAGGCAGCAGGGGGCAGAATGGGGCAGTGGGAGGCAGCGAGGGGCAGCAGGGGGCAGTGGGAGGCAGCGAGGGGCAGCAGGGGGCAGTGGGAGGCAGCAGGGGGCAGCAGGAGGCAGAGAGGGGCAGCAGGGGGCAGAGAGGGGCAGCAGGGGGCAGCGAGGGGCAGCAGGGGGCAGCGAGGGGCAGCAGGGGGCAGCGAGAGGCAGCGAGGGGCAGCGAGAGGCAGCGAGAGGCAGCGAGAGGCAGCGAGGGGCAGTGGCAGGCAGCGAGGGGCAGTGGCAGGCAGCGAGAGGCAGTGGCAGGCAGCGAGAGGCAGCAGGTGGCAGTGGGAGGCAGAATGGGGCAGTGAGAGGCAGCGAGGGGCAGCAGGGGCAGTGAGAGGCAGCGAGGGGCAGCAGGGGCAGTGAGAGGCAGCGAGGGGCAGCAGGGGGCAGTGGGAGGCAGCAGGAGGCAGTCGGAGGCAGCATTGGGCAGTGGGAGGCAGCATGGGGCAGTGAGAGGCAGCGGGAGGCAGCATGGGGCAGCGGTGGACAGTGTGGGGCAGCAGGGACTGATTTGACCTTTCATTTCTTCACCTTCCCAGTGTACCTGGAAGTTGTTACCATGACAGCTGGCAGTAGCAGTTTCTGATATGGGTGACGTGCAACCGCCCAGGGTGTCCTTTTGTGGGCGCGGGGGAACCTTCATGAACAGCCTTTCAACCTGTTCGTGAAGGTTGAAAGGCTTCATGAACAGGGCTAACAGCTCTGGTCAACTCAATAACAGTTAAATTAATGGCGCTAACCGAGACAACTGAGCTAACAGCGCTAACGAAGCGGAGACCCACATATAGTGTTGTATACTGGTCTTGGTCTCAAGACCACTTTTTGATGGTCTCGGTCTCTGGCTTTGAGGACTCGGCATTTTATTTCAAGACCGGTCAAGACAATAACTGCGGAAATATCACTAGATTGCCAGCATACTGTCCAGTTTATTCCAAGACATGTGCAGTGGTTTCCTCTGAGCGGCAGATGTCTGTCTAATCGTCAGGAACAGAATCCTGCTACATAAATCATCAGACATGGCAACATGTAAATTCAGCAGCACTTCGCTTCCACAGACGGTGAGACTACGTCAAACTTTTATCGTCACTTAGAAAAGAAGCTCAAAGAAAGGTAAGCTCTGTGAGGTGATGCTAGCAAAGCTAGCTGTTCAGGGATCAGATATGTTCAATTGTGATGAAAAAAAAAAAAAAAATCACAAATTGAACGTGACATTTTTTACGTGAAAAACGTCACGTTTTCACTGCCCCATGCTTGTTGAATTATTGTGTGGAGGTGTTAACTGACATGTCGCATGTATGGGACAACGCTGTGACCAAAGTCTGCAAAACAGTGATGTTACATTCATGAACAATCCAATTTTATTAAATG
>CAEFZY010078748.1:0-23294 GCA_903066815.1 Brachyrhaphis roseni
GCCCGGAACGTAGCTGGAGATAGGCACCAGCACCTCCTGACCCCATTAGGGACAAGGGTGCACAGAAAATGGATGGATGGATGTATATTAACATTCAGACCCCTTTGCGACTCACCTAACCAGTAAATCCTCCTCCTCTGTGTAAGTTGTCAGCTGTCCTGTGAAGGGATGAGAGGTTTGCTAAAAATGACCAAACAGCATTATAAAAACTATAAAAAATAAAGAACGCAGCAGACAGGCGAGGGATAAAACTGTGGAGCGGTTTAAGGAAGTTTAAGTGAAAGCTAACACATCCAGCTTCGTCCCACCGAGCAATGAATCCGTTCAATCTGCTGTCCATCAAAAGAAAATGTGTGGTACAACTGCTGACATACCAAGACATGGCAGTCCACCTCCAGTGGCCGGACAATAGAGGATTCACCACAGAACAGCCCATAAGCCAATGGCAGCTCAAAATACCAAAATGTAACTGAGAATCTTTGATATGTGGAATTTGTAATTGTTGTTGTGGTTTACTAAAATAAAGAGATTGATTACTTTGAACTATTCCTGCTTTGCAAGGATACGTTCTTATTCTCAACATTACAGTTATCTCCATAAGCCAGAGAGAGTACGCAGAGAGACATAGAAGGGAATGTAGAAACGTATATATGATCATCAGTCATTTTTCCGTGTTTATTTGAAGAGGAGGGCGAGTTGATGCGTCGCTGCAGCGGAAACATGATGGAGGGGTTTTTTTTGGGTGTTTTTGGGCCAAGGTGTGGGCTTGCTTAGTGGAAATGTGTCTGAACTCATTTTGTTCTCTTTTTTTTTCATTTAAAAATAGAGAATGGATAGAAAATGAGGAGAAGGAGGGATGAGGTAATGTGTTCCAAGTCAATTTCCCCTTCCCAAGATTGACTTCAAAGCAACAGGGCTAATCCTCTCATGCTTGCTCGTTAATAATCCGGTTAATAATCCGTTTAGCAGCTTTCATGCTGTGCTGTTTGCTGACATTATGGCTGCTGTGGAAAAGTAAAGAGGTGAATTGTGGCGTTTCATTCCGACGCTGCCGCCGCCCCTAACATAACCCTGTGTCATACAGCCATGTGTGAAATACTTTGCGTGAGCCTTATCACTCAGGCAAGCATTCACCGCTGCTAGGAACCCAAATTACAGGAGCACCGTTTACCTAAACCAAAACAGATCTTGTTCTTTTTGCATTTGTTTATTTATATGAGGGCGTGTAATGTGATTTTCTTCAAGTACTGAATTGCATCTAAGATGCTGTAGGCCTTTTAGCTGCAGTGCATCACCTTAGGATAAGACACTTTACAAAACACACAGGAATCTATTCTATCGATGTCGTGACTTCAGTTTTAGTTCAATAAACCTCTTATGTTTGTTTTTTGTGGAAAAACGTTTATGAGTTATAAAAAACAGAAACCGAGAAATGTTCAGAAGCCCTGGTTATTATGTTGTCTGCATTTTGGAATGTATTTGGTAATCTTTGTTTTTCATATGTTTTTTCATGATTTAGTATATTCAGTGAAATTAAATGTCAAGTCGAAGTCTTGGCCCTTTTGTTTAATATCAGCCTTAGTGAAAACACTTTACTGTAACTTTTGTTTCTGAACTTTACAAAGACAATACCAAGTGGTGGTGGAATGTTTCTGAATATTCTGGAAGTATCTTTGTTTGTCAGGAGATTTGTAGAAAAGAGTGAAAACAGAAAATGATTTCTGAGCAGCTGTTGGCTTTGCATACATTTTCCAGCCTCCACTTGCTAATTTACCCGGTGTCTCTAGGAGAGACGTGAAAATCACATCTGTTTCTAATCAGCTGAATAAGATTGTGTTTGTCTATAATTGTGACTGAGATGAAACTCAGACTCCATTTTATGGCTAATCAATGTTGAAAATCTATTGATGGTGTTTAGGAATCTTGTCTTGCAACTGAAGCTCTACGTACAGAACCAAAGTGGAACTCTAACGTTCCTTTAGGGCACATGTGTCAAACTCAAGGTCTGGGGGCCAGATTTGGCCCGCCACAGCTTTTCATGTGGCCCTCAAAACATCAATAACTCCCTGCAAAATCTGCAAAATTCACGAGAAAACAACAGATCCCCACATTTGTCTGATCGTAGTGACATTTTTCCTTCAGATTGCCCAAAAAATATTGGGCTTAAGTGACTGCTGGTTCAGCCTTAGTTGATGTCAAGTTATGGTCTGCGACTGATACAGCGGATAATAAAAAGTCACATTTAACATCACACATTAGTGCAAACATTGTAAAAAGTCCTTCCAAGTATTTCTAAATTAGCACCACAATTTAGAAAAAAAAGACAAAAACAATCATGAAATCCTGGATGGACAGATCAGTGTGTCAAAGATGTTCAATGTTATTTAATTTTAAGAAGTACTTACTGAATGCTGAAATGTTTTTTTATTGATATTTTAGCAATTGAATGGGTTTTATAAATAGATTCTGGCCCAATTGGCCGTTTTAAGAACATTCCAATTTTTTGATATGCCCCAAAATGAAAATAAATTTGATACCCTTACTTTATGGGATAAAAAGTAAAGGCTTTTAAGAAGAGGTTGTAGTAAATGTTAGCATGAGGTGAGCAGCCGATATTGTCTGTGTTAGTCTACATATAGTAAGAGACACAACCTGTTTGTTTTAGTGTATTTATACCAGAGTTTCCATTACAAATGTGTGCAAAACTTTGTCAATATTCCGCTAATGTAAAAAAAATAAAAGCCCACAATTTTTCAATTGCAGAAACACAATTAAAATCAGACCTAAATAAGTTTATTCATGCAATAAGTCATTAAAAACCATGTTGCGCCATCATCCTCCAACTGCTTCCTGTCGTCTTCTTTCTTTTCCACCTGTGGTAACATCCGGCTGTTGATCATCTGACTTGTGTGATGTGAAAAAAAAGTGTTTCTATTACAGTTTTGTGCAACACATTAATTTTAAAGTGACCATAAAACCATCTGAACCTGGGCCAAAAACAGTTTTGTCATTTCAATTTGCTAAATTTTAAGATCAATGGAAACACAGCTAATATGGTTTAAAAACCCAGACAGGAAGTTGATGCATAACATCACACTCTGCCTGTTTTTCTCTCTATCCTTTTTTCCCCTCACATTTAGAACCATGCCAATCTCAAGGTTTTGAACAGGAGTCCATGTTTTCCCAGCTCCTCTCTGCCGTTCTCAATAAGCCTAAACTAGTAGTTTGCCAGATCCATCGTGGTTTTATCTCATTATCTTTGGGGCTCCAAACCCACTCTGCTCGCCTTCTGCATCTGCTGGAAGCATAAATGAGAGATGGAACAATTAGTTTCCATTTTGTACAATCAGCAGAAAGAACTCGACAGGAGGACCAATATGCAGGAGGAGGAAATTGGAAAAATGATGCAGAGTCTTTTCTGCAGCCTCGCTGTTCTGAAAGTTAAAAGAAAAAGTAGAACGTTTGTAGAAACCCAAAAAGTAGTAGGGCTGAATCATGTGATGCCGTCTTTATTAGCACACTTTTTGTAATTAGGATATTATCTCACATAAACTAATGAAGAATAAAGGGCTAATGTTGTAGAGACTTGATTAATGGATTGTGTAATCAATGGAAATTTGATTAGTAATTACTGCGACAGTGTGACAGTTAATTATTGTAGCCATTAAGCAAAAAAAAAAACTGTTGCCAGTTTCATCTTCACAAATGACAAATGAAATGAAAAACTTTTGTTTTCATCATTTTGTTTTCTTTCTTTCTGAAAACGGAAAAAAAAAGTAGCTAAACTGAGCAAAAGCAAACTACTTTCCACAGCAATAGGAATCACTTAACTAATCCAATTGTTGAGACTGAAAGACTTGTAGAAAATGCAACCTGTGCTAACATAGCCAGAGGTCAGTATTAGAGGTGTATTGTTCAACCAAATATTTATCTTTCCTTATCCGTTTTGAACTATACAACCATAGAAGAAGAGCCTGGAGCTGGAATGCCGTGGCATTTGAATTTATGCTTGACATTTGCATTTATGGGTGTTGGACCTCCTCAGTAGAACAGGTCAGAAAAGGAGTGTGTGGTTTTATAGAAATGAGTAGAGGTATACGTGAACTTTGCCTTTGACAGAATTGAGAACAGAAGTTTGTCTCTCAGAAAACCATTCTAAGTTCTAGAGTGAAGGAAAGGACATGTTAGATACATGTAATGAAGTAATTACATCTTTGACTTATTTTTCGCTCATTATTGGGGAATTTAGCAAATAAAAATAATTTTGGTGATTCTAACTGACCTAAAACAAGCAACATTTGGTTTGATGTAAAGTTAAACAGTGGAGGCGGGGAGAAGACGTTTGCATATCTGTAATTGTTGTATGTAAACTTCTGGTTTCCAATGTATATTTTGCACAAATGGTTAACCTGTCCTGTCCTACGATGTGTGTTGCACAGCAGACATGTTCTTGGTCAAAAGTGAAAGTAAAATTATTATTATTATTTATTTTAATCTATAAAGAAACCGGGGCGGATATGTTTGAGTTGTAGATTAGACTTAAGATAAAACAAAAACCTCAATGTTTAGGACTTTAGATTCTGTATATAATTTAATTCTCAATTATCTATAAATTGTTTATAAAGTTTCTGCTGTGGGGGAATTGAGAACAACAGCTGCATGTAATTAGCTGGAACAGTAAGCATAAAGGAGCCAGATATGTTGCAGCAGTTTACTTTTATTGCCTCCGAACGACCCTCTGTTTAAAAATGATGGTTCGTTATCTTTTTGTAACTTTATAATGAAGAAAAAAAAGGTATATATGCTTTATTTTACTCAGTTTCGTTTTGTGTCAGTAATTAAATGTCATGTTGTAGCATTTTATGAAGTGGCCAGTGTAAAAATGACTAGAATCTCGGTTTGATTTTTGTAAACTATTAAAACTCATATTCAACAATGAAACCACTAGCTATTATCAGTGATGTTGCTTAGGCATTTTCTTTTTAAATATCTTTGCTGAGATTTGATTGTAAAAAGAATATCTTCTATTCTCTTTGGCATTGTTTTGATATGCACACAATCCAGTGTACAAATTGTACTTGAATGCAGAGTAGAAAGCACACCTGGCAGGGAAAACGTCTTCCCAAGACAGACACAGTATCCGTGTGTCTGGTGCTGTAAACACTCCCATGGTGTGTGAGACAGTTTGGATACTAAAGGCAGCTGGGTTACGACTTTATTTACTTTTTTTTAATGTATTATTTCTTTTACAGTCGCTTGGATGTGGTTTCAGGTAAACAGTTAAGTTCAGAATGAGGTTTGTACCTCAGCTTTGTTTAAAAACAGTGACCAAAAACCAATCCATCATTTGTTTTTTTGTTTTTTTTCTTCTACAAATGACAAAAATATAAAAAATGAAAAAAAAAAAAGATTTTTTTTTTTACTTTTAAATCATGTAGAAAAAAATAAAACAGTTTTGGTTTCAAATATTTTCAATTTTAGTCTTGAGATGGAGAAACAGGCATCAGGACCATTTTTCCATTTGATTTTAATATTTCATTACTTGGGTTTATGTGACCCGGAAATGTTTCTGCGTCCAGAAGTGCAGGTAATCAAGCGACACCGGATTTTATGTTGAACACGTTCATTTGATCCTGTGCGCACATCGAAAACAGAATTTAGCAGAGTGGAAGTGGTTCAAAAAACAGAATTTCAAGGTCCTTTCTTCCACACTAGAGCGCACACAAAATGTACTTTGACTAATTAAAAGAAAGTTCATTACATAGTTTGGCAGAAAGAATAGATCACATTGGCTTAAAGTCTGGGATTTTCCTCGTCTCAAAACGTTCATAATATTTCTGGGCATCCACTGAATGTTAAAGGGACGGGAAACAGAAGGCTGTAATCCTTACAGAAAGACAACACACCTTAATGAGACTAGCTGGAGATGACAGAGATTACCTCAACTCAACTGCATATTCAACTCACACCCATTTATACACACACACAAACCGACCTGAACACGGCTGGACTTATAGGATTTGATCATTAGCGGATTGTTTAAAAGGGAACACATTGTCTTCCAAATGTGTGCTTAAGATTTGCATTACTCCCAGAGCCAGAGCTAACACCAGAGCGACAATGAGTACGCTCTAAACAATAAGCAGAGCTGGTGTTAGGTCCACATGGGAAGTAGAGCGACCTCAGGAAGGGATTGGCATATTTTTGTGTGTAGAAGGCCAACGGCTGCTTTTGGTAATTAATGGAAAGTTGTTCCTCCTGCAGCTCAAAGTTTGCAGCTTTAAAAATTGGACTTTGGAAAACAATGTATTTACAATGTGTTGCTTTTTCCATACATTTTCACTTAAGTGAAAGAGGAATACCACACGGTTGTTGGGTATATTTATTCAGTCTTTTCTTTGTCAATCTTAGCATTAGCTGCTAAGTGCTAATCAGTCTTTTCTCTTTCTTTCTCTCTGACTTTGTCTCTTGAGGAAATGATACTGATAGAAGGCTAAATGTGTCACTGTGTTTACTACTTGGGTATTTTCTGAGAAACAAAATAGCAGATATTCCTGAGTATTTTTATACTGCTTCCTGTTTATGCTTGGGAACATGAACAATAAACAAAATTCCATTTAATCCCACGAAACATTGTTTTCTTTTAGCAATACAGATACAACAGGACGTTATTAGGAATACAAAACACTTTCTGGGAGCTGTCAGCGTGTTGTCATTGGTGATCCATCATGGTCCAGTCATTGCCATTTTATTACTGCACTTACTTGTCTTTATGTGGATGTTAAAATGAATGGTAAACTTTATTAGAATTTAGATTTTTTTTTTTAGCTAATTTACAGATTTTTAACTGGCCCATCTACTTATTTTAATCTATCTATCTATCTGTCTGTCTGTCTGTCTGTCTGTCTGTCTGTCTGTCTGTCTATCTATCTATCTATCTATCTATCTGAGGGTTTTCAAGTATGAGAAGGTGCTGAAAGACTAAACAGAAAAACTATTGGCAAGTCATTTGTATCATTAGCAATTACTGAAGAACCAAAGCTTCATCTCACTTCTCTCTCCTCACTCCAACTATCTCTGATTTTTCCTCTAATCCACTGATTTAGTTGGCATTCCTATGGCAAAGTCTGAAAAAAGTTGCCAAGCACAGCAACAGCTTTCCATCCGTCGTGGACGGAACCGTTACCATTAAGAGCCAAATAGCCCTTCCTAATCCTGGAGCTCATTTAATTAACTGTCCTTCTCTACCATTTTTTCTCTGTTTGTCTCAGTTCTTTATTAAAGTTTCTTCTTTGCTTTTTATCTTTTGTCTCTTCTTATCGCCTGCTTGAATAAAGATGCGAGAGCGTTTTGAGGACAGAGCTCTAAAGCGCGCTCACACATAAACGCTCACGGTGCAGGTATTGTTTTTAGCCGCCCTCAACCTTTTGGTTTCTGCTCGACTCCCACGCCATTAAGTTTTGTTGAAGCTAATGAGAACCGCTGCAGCAAGAAGGAAGATGGGGCACCAAAAAAGAGAAGTCCCACATTATGGCATCAACATAACAGACTGCTTGGAGGAAATGGATTGCAAGAAAAATTTGGAGGCAGGGAGTTAGAAAGGTGCTGATGAGGGTAATCGGAGGAGACCAGAAAAGGAGGGATGGCTCTTTGCTTGATTTATCAGCTGTTAAATCGAGTGCCCTCCACTCTGACAGATTTATGGCACATCCATTATGTAATAATGTAGCATAAAAAAAGACTGTACTGACAGACAGATTAATCAGCTGCATCTTTTAGTTCCAACCATAACACTCTAACCCACCCTTCTTTTCTCACTCGGTTTTTCTCCCTGTGATATTGTAGAAGATGGTCACCACTGGCAATATTTTTGTAATTATTTCTGCCCACTGCCACTCAAATCATTATGTGATAACTAGGCTTTTGGCGAAGAGGCAGTGCAGATGTTACAGGGCCAAAGCAGGTTGACAGAGTGTAAAAATCAGCTCTTTTCTCTTGGTCTGGTTTGCAGATGTTTAAATTGATTTGTTTTATTTTAAGATTGTGTTGCTTAACTGACTCTAGTATGCAGTGGTAAACATGTTCCTTTGTGTGGATGTGTGGATGTGAGTGCCTTGCCGTTTCTCCCATTTTTTGTTTCAAATTTGACCTTTCCAGACCTAAAGTGAACACTGGAGCTTCGAACGTGGCTCTCACAATGTTTTGTTTGTCTGCTGCTCCTCATAAAACTCTAGCTCCTGTTCTATGTTAGCACCATGTTTTGGACGACAAGGGCTAGCTAGAGTTTATTTTGGTGGAAATACAAAAAAATAAAAATAAATAAAAAAATGGCCTAGTAAGCTCTAGCACCAGTTAAACACTGGAACCGCTTTGATGGAAAAGGCAATCATGATGTAGCATACACTGTTAATGCGCTCATGTCAGAAATGTATTTATGTACATTTATGTATGTAAGTGAGACTTGACTATGGAAAAGAGGCTACAGTTAAAGCTGCAGTATGTAATTTTTCACATTTTTTAAAAACATATTTGTGAAGCATCACAGCAAAAGTGGAAACCAGGAGGCGGTTCATCACCTTCACCCCTTCGCTCTCTGCTACTGCTACAGCTTTTCCCCATCAGCAGATCTTGTGAATGCTTCGGCTAGTTAGCATGGCCATAGATGACAGCAGATAAAGGGTTTTCCTGAAACATTAAGTTGCTTTTCTGCCATTCACACATTCAGCTGCGAGTACACATGAATGAGTGACAGCACTAAGCCCCTCCTCCTGGCTCTAACTGGTTGTTTTTGGTCGGGAGCGGTGCTTTTCTTTAACCTTCCAGAACTGTTTCAGGGAGGAGATAGAGGAGATCGATCTTTTCACAGATTATCTGTCTCATAACAAACTGTCAAGACATTTTATCAGATACGTAAAACACATTCTTTATAACAGTTATATACTGCAGCTTTAAAGGGGATGTACAATGTAAAATCAACTTTTTTGATATTTATGTCATGTCATAACATTGGACTTTCAGTCCCCAGCTGAGCTTCCACTTCTCACAGCCTCCCTCCCCCACTCAGCTCCTCCAGACTAGCGGCAGCAGCAATTAGCAAACACCTGGTGGAATTGCATGACTGCTGAACTCATCGTACAAACTACTTCTCAGTGCATTGATCCTGAATTATTGTAAACAATGAGAAGCATTGTTATGATCACACACTGAATGCAAAGTGTCAGAAAGAGCAGGAGCTTCTTAAAGAGACCAAGACCCAATTTCAAGGTATCAAGGTGGGAGGTCAAACTTCTTTTAAGTCATGTTGGAAATAAACATAATTTTTTAAATAACTGAAGGTAGGATAGTTGCTTGATTATGCTATAAAATGGCACTATATGCCTGAAAAACACTTTATGGACAGAGTAATAGAAGGTCCAGACAGCAACCAAGAGTAGTATGTAGATGATGTCTTGTATATGAATGGACATGGTTATGGGGATGTACTGCTGATCTGACATTTGTCAGATTTTATGTATTTCTTATCTTTTATGTATTTCTTATCTTATCTTATCTTATCTTAGTACTGCCCCTTTAATGACTGTAAAGCCATTTAGATAAGAGGCTCATGTGGAACTTCTATGGAAGCAACACAGTGAAAGAACTTGAAGTAAGCGACAGCAATAATTGCAAATAATTCATAACTGGTTATAGGTGTAACATAACAGCAGATATAGCTCCAGATAGCCACTTGAAGGATAAGGCTGATAAACGTAATCAAATTGAATGTTTTCAGCAAAGAGCTGTACTATGAACCTGCAGAACAACTAAATGTTCAATAAAGAAAGGAGTTTTACTCTTTATGTAAGATGAAGCTGTTGAAGTCCAACAAATATGACCTGTCCTGTAACATGTTCATTCTCCAGCCTTGAAGTGACAAAAGCGGGGTTAATGTCAGGTGAATGTAATATTTTTTGACTTATTCTGCAGCTGTTTGCAGAGCCATTTTAAACTTCAGAATGCTGTTTTAAATTTATTCTATTTCTGTTTTATGCTTTTTGGTTTGCTGGTTTCCAGCTTGTAACCATGTGCTAAAAGCATTCCACTTCGGGGAATGTAGGAGCAGAACAATAATCAGTGGATTTGACAGCCTGTGAATATGAAAAATTGTTTGGTTGTAATAGCGCTTGCTCAGACCTCAGCTAACGTTGACAGTTTATTATTCCTCCTTCCTCTTTCTGTTGGCTAAAAAAATATCATTGTACTTTCAAACACATCTTCAAACTAGTGAGGTTGTCACTGTGTGGTTCCCATCGTTGCTTCTACCTTCCCTTATCTTTGGGTGATTATTCAGTTTAATACGACAAGGTCAATGAAAATAAATTGCTTTTTAGCTTTGAAATGCAGAGAAAAACAGTCTTTGTTATAGAAAATGTTAACTTTTATCCAACTGTGACACATTATTTATTAGTTTATTTATCCCAGTGAAGCATAATACGCGTAGTATGACCGCGGTGATATGTTGGTCCCTCTTCTGCTGTCTCAACAGCAGGAACTCCACTTGACCACTGAAGGTGGACCCTACTGTCTGGCAGCAGAGCCTCTGAAGAAATTAGAATGTTATTGAAAAGTTCATTTTATTCAGAAACTTTCTTACTAAGTGAAACACATAATGTTTGGAAGGCTTTATTTTTGATAACTATGATGATTTTCCACTTAGAATGAGTGAAAACAGGACTTTTAAAATAGAATATTACATCTGTCCAGTAAAAACATTTTTAATACAGTAAAGTGTGCTCAATACATTTGTTTAGGATGTAATTTTCTGAAGCTGCTTTTAATTTGCCACACAAGCCTCATCAAAAGGCATATCCTTATTTATTTTATATGTCTATGTTTTGAAGGCTGCTGGTTGGAGCACTAAACTTACATCATACTGTCTAGTTTATTTGTTAACATGGTTGTTTTCACTGGATGCACCGATTAAAATCCAAGCAATAAATGTATCCTATTATTTATATGTTTTTGTATATAATGTAAACAGCACTGCCAGAGATGCAATAAGTTCATAGCAGGTGTATGAATGACCTAATCATCGGACTGCTGATTGCAGCCAGTCCACATTGTTAGCAGAACTAGAGGGCCCCAAAACTAAATTTCACTTAGGGCCCTATGGAGGCTTGGGCCGGACCTGGACTGGAGCCTCACTGACAGTGCTGATTTCTGACACGAATGATATGGGTAAATGCCCCGGGCATTATCTTTTTAGATAAGCAGAAGAAAGAGTTTGTTCTGCTTTTAATATTGGTTAAATTTATTTCAGCTCTAAGTATTTAATATTTAGGTGTTTTTATGGAAATGTGAATCTTTCAGATCAATTTGATTAGCAATTTTGATCATATTTCACATTTTATTGTGTCATGTAGCGTGGGGCGCTGGTCTTGGTCTTGTCTCGGTCTCGGGTTAGGTGGTCTTGACTACAACACTGGTTCATAGTATACCTATAAATAAAGTAAGTTAGACATCCTCTAAACTGCAAATGTTAGAAGCAAACAGGGCCAGGAAGAAGCCTCCAGTACAATTGTTCCTGATCCCAGTTCCCACTGCTCCTCTGGATATTGGATCCAGGGAAACGCATTAGTGTGAATGATGGCCATTGCACCAATCTGAATCTCCCTATGGTCTTTCATTACAAACTAATCCAGTGATGATTGTCATTAGTAAGAAAGGCAGTGCTTGTGTGAATATATGCGTGTTCGTGAGAGGGAAAAGAGAGGAAGAGAAAGAAATTGTTAGGGGACAGAAAGAGAGATGCATTTTGGCAAACGGAATATTAGCCTGGTGATTTATTATCTGGGTAATGACATCCCTTCTTCCCCAAAGCTGCATTGTCCTTTAGCCAATTAATTTTGAATCTGTTACACCCTCGGAGAGAAACAGGGGGAGACATTATCAACACTCTCTTTGGTTGAACCCCAGAGTCAAGTGCAGTGCTATATATTTTGTTGTAAGCTGTGGCTGGCTAACCCTGCTCTTCTGTCTTCGTTTGATATCTGCTTATGTGTTTTCCTTGTATTGCTCTCCTATACAGTATCCTCTCTTCTTTAATGACATTGATTTATGCAACTGCTTGCCACTGCTGCTTTTTGTAATCCCCTTCTTAATTCCACCATTTTCTTTTTCTCGTTGTTTTCTCAGTTTCCATAACAACTGCGGGGTCATTTTTCAGCTCCTTCCAACACTACGGTCTTAATTCCGATCATACGACACTCAACTCTAGCTTTTCTTCACTTGTCGTTCTGGCTGTGCTCTCCATTACGCCATGGTGTCCTGTCATTCAGACAGCACTTTGTTCTCTGTGTTCTTGTGGAGGTAAAACCATTTGGAGAAAAGTCACACATACTCGGTTGGGTATGTGTGACTTTGAAATGTTTCACATTTTGCCACGTTACATCCACAAACATCAATGTAGGGGGATTCTTCCATTTTTACAACTGACTTAAGGATTTACCTAACTAGTAAACAATTTACCTGTGTGTAATTCATTTCCAGTTGAATTACAACTGTATGTTAACGGACATTAGACAACAAATGACATCATGAAGACCAGGAAAAACGGATTGGTCAGGGATGGGGAGGTTGTGGCGAAATCAGTTATCTTCAGGTGATGAAAATTGCGTCATTTTGTTTTCAGCCTCATGTCATTGACCCCTTCCTAATTCAAAGCCTCTGACAAACTTCTCATTACCCTCTGCATAAGAAACTCTTATGTGATTGGTGAGAATCCTTTGGGTGTGGAAAACATCCCCAACTATTTAACTTCCAGAAGCTGTTTCTTCAGCCAAACAGCAGACTAGATAGTTTTGAAGAGCAGTTGTCCGAGGCCGAGAGGAAGTACGATCTGTTGGATCAAAACTCTGAACTCCCCTGATGGGGGAGTTCAGAGTTTTGAACTCCCCCATCAGGGGGGCGAACGTCCCACCAAAGTCTTCCACTCTTGTTTCCTTGATAACGTAAAATAAAATGAGATGCTGCAGCTCGTCAACCATTATTTCCTACTGTGATGAACTTGTGAACTCGTAACAGTCATTCCTCTCTGCCATGATCGCTGTGTTTTCTGTACTGTTGAAAACCACACATATGTATCCTGGAGAGGGAGGGCTTTGACAGGAACTCGGCTCGGTGTGTCTTGTGGACCTTGAAGGGTGTGTGAGAAAACAATCAATGTGACCGTGCTTTGCCTGTTCTACTTCAGTCCAGCCTTGCTTGGTCTATTAAGCTAACGGAGCATTTCTCCTCCTTCTCCTCTTTAGTACATATCAACCTGTATTAGTGCTATATATCTCGTTTTAACTATTTGTTTTAGGCAGTTTTCAGAGAAGCTGCTCAAGGTTGATGAGATGCAAAACAATCTTGGAAGACAACATGTTGAAGGCTGCAATAGACTTGAAACTTCTGACTGAAGTTGAGCTATTTTGCGAAGAAGAATGGACTGAAGCTTGAGGCTGCAGATATGTTGAAAGGTGATAGAGATTCATCTTGAAACACTCGAAGTTCTAATCTCAGCAAAAAGTTGATTCTACAGAGTATTGGTTCAGGTGGGCTGAATGGAAATGCATGTCACACTTTTCAAATTTGTATTTGTGAAAAACTCGAAACAATTTTTCATTTAATACTACACTGCAATGCACTACTTCGGGTTGGTATATACCATAAAATCTTTGTGCTGGTAACAGGACACAACATGAAAATCTTTAAGGGGTATGGGAAATTTTGGAAACTTTTCTAGTGACTTAAAGTCCAAACAATGCAAAGCTTTTAATCTACAAAGTATTTTGTCTTCCTAGCAGCTATAAAATCCCAAAATGTTGATGTATTGGTTCCTGTCTTTAAATCATTCCTTCACTTGCCTGCTGTCACTAGTAAAGAAAGCTGGGGTGTGTGTGTGTGTGTAAAGGGTGAGTGAACTGATGTGTTCTTTTGATTGTTATTCCCAATGCATTTAAGTGCACTGATTGTAATTACTAGTTTAGATGCTGAGATTGTCTTGTGATTTTTTTTGATTATGGACCTCTGGTCTCTTCTTAAAAAAATAAAGCGAAAAATCAAGTGTGACTGGGTTAGTATGATGACTCTGAATACAAATACCAGTGTCATGGTTTTACTTTTTCATTTTTGAAACAACAGTTGAATGATTTAGTCTATTATACAAATGAAAATTCAACCTCTAGGACTACTTCTGGTAAAATGTGGTATATGACTGTAATCAGTCTCTCTTTCCTCTACAGCACTTCACATATTTTGCATTTACTGATAATGTTTTGTGCTGGACTTCAGTTGATTAAGTTGCACAAGTAAATGAAATCAATTTGTTATGAAATAAAACTGTAATTTATGAAAAGAAAACTGTAATTTTGCTGTTATATATTGTTATGATATACTGTTTATTTGGTAATTTTTGATATGGGTGTGACTATTTTTGGTCTACCTAAAACTTTTCAGAATTTTTTTGAAGGGATGCACTGAATGTAAAATTTTGGGCCGATATCAATATTGTCAATATTAGTATTGATATTGGTCAATATCGGGCTGTTATGTCCAATATTTGCCAAAATTATATTATATTACATGTAAATATTTCAGAAATTTTTGGATATGTTGGAAAAAAAACAACCACACCATTGACTTCACCACTTCTTCTCTGCTTCAGTTAGACACCTCACAGTCCTGCACTTCATCATTATATGACCAGACAAATACCACATGACCAACTCCCTGCACTTCCTCTTCCTCAACAAATGGCAACAAGAATATTAATTGTTAATATTGACCCAGTTTTGTTTATCAGACCAATTATTATATGTTAAACAATGACTAATATCAGACTATAGTGATGTTAGTGCCGATATGTCTTGGCTTTTTTTTTTCTATTGTGCTATATTTTCCAGCTCCTTTCCTTATTTTGCTAGCTAGTGTCTCACCACTGCTCAAGTGTGAATTTGTGTTAAATATGGCTGAACAATGGGCATCAAACACAGGGGTGTGTGTTTGCAGGTTTCTCTTTAGAAGAAATGTGAACAGTAAAACTACCTAGCTTGTTTTGTTTTTGTTTATGTATTTGGTTTTTATGAAAAATGCTTCTTTCAACTTAACTCTACCACCCTGCAAGGAAGATCACCTAAATACATACTATACAAATGCACTTGTTGTTTTCTGGATAAAGCCTTTCAAACATGCCCAGTCAAAGCTAAACTAGCAAGTAATGTGTAAATTGTTCCCTTTTTAATCACCAAAATATGAAATCTATTGTTAAACCTTTGATGTCTTAAATATCAAACCACCATTTGTACTTCCATTACAGAATTTTGTCACTTTTTCTCACCTGCAAAAGAAACTCCGTTTCCACCAGAGCCTCATTGATATAACTTCCACCCACCCCATAATAGGAGTTACTGCTGACTGATAAACCTTAAAAGTTCTTACCTGTCCGTTATCCTCCATTGCATCACTTGTTCTTTTTTCCACATTATCAGCATTGGCTAAATTACTGGGCAGACTGTCAGCCGCTGTGACATTTTAAAGTACCTGTTAAAGGTTACAGACTAAGAATGTGATGGCAAGAAAAAAGGAAAAATCCCTTAAACACTGTCCACTATCCATTATATTATCTTTCTGCAACAACAGTACACCTACTCTAAACTGGCTGCGTCTTTTCTTTGCCCTTTAGGTTTGGAGTGGTACCTGGTTAGAGTGGAGCTGACTGTGACTGATGTGAACGACAACATCCCAGAATGGAGCATGGTTCCTGCTCCCTACCTTGCAGTGGTTTCCCCAGATGCCACTGCAGGATCACTGGTTTACAAACTCCTTGCTCAGGATGGAGACGAAGGTCTTAATGGTGAAGTGGAGTACTTCTTGTCTGATGGTAGGTTGCTTTTTGTTTTTCGTTTCATATTAGACTGGAGCAGATTTATTTCTATTTCTCAACTCCGAAATGTTTGCATTAATGTAATGAAGACTTTAGTTTTAGGACAACATTTAAACTCATTATGTTATCAGTATTTCTTTAGGGTAAGTGGAGCTAGCTTTTTAGCTAATTAAAAAGTTAGCTAGACATTTTAGTTAGCTAACTGGAGCTAGTGCATTTCACTTTTTACCTAACTAAAAGGTTAGAGGCACTAACTTTTGTTAGCTAACTAAAGTGTTTAGCTAACATTTACAGCGGCTAAAATATTAGCTGCTGTAAAGGTAGCTGCATTAACACTACAGCATTAATCATGAACATTATTTTCACTAGGACTAAAGCATTATAACAATATGTTATTTCGCAAAAGCTAATACTGAAGCGCTCAATTCAGCCATATTGTGACCCGTCATGTGCCCCTGACATATCATGTGTTACAATAAATTATATAACCCTCTCCAGGGTCAAATTTGTTTTTGCAAATTCCTTCCTGAAGTTATACCTTTAGAAACTGACTTTTTTGGAGCAGACGTGCTATGATTTAGTGTGGTGAAGGTGGACCCAAATGCAGCAGGCAGAGGTCTCAAGAAAATGAAAGTTTAATTAAAAACAGGATGAACAAAAACCACAGGGAACACAGGGAGCCAAAGCAGAACAAAAACAGGAATCAATGAGGAATAATAGCAAGGAAATTATGTGGAAAGAAATGGGATTTAATGGGAGGAACCAGCAAGGAGTCACTGAGAATGAGTCATATTTATATTAGGGACCTTGATCACTGAACAAGGAACAGATTAGAAATGGTTTGCAGGTGTGAGGAGAGCGATATAGAGAGAACGACAGGGGGCATTGAACTAGGAAAATATTCTAACATTAAAGAATAACTAGAAATAAGAAATAATTTATCATAATAATCTAGAATCACTAACTAAAGTAAAACAGAAATAAGGCTGATCTAATTAAATAGAGTAAGAAACAGAAGAATAATAATAACTAGAATTAATAAACAATAAATAAATCCCAAAACAGCTCAAAACAAACTAGCAGCTGACAAGACCTTTGACCCATGGTCCAGTTTCATAGTTAAGTGTTGCTTACTCTGTTGCTGATTTTGCCTTATTAACCACCGCTTTGGTCAGAAAGCATGCAGATTTTAAACTGAAGTATAGGCTGTAGTTCTACAGTGATGCATTGTGGGTGTAGACCAAATGTTATTTGCTGCATCATTTTTGAGTTGTCATTTTTAATAACAAGTAAAAAGAAATCCTCCTTTTTTCCAAAAACCAATACTCTTTTTATTGCTTTATTATCTTCTGAGAAATGGCTCTTCGTATTTTTCTATCAGAAACAAACATATTTATTGAATAATTCTGAATCTAAATCTGCCAAGGTTGGAAGTAATTTTGGGTTTAGCTGTGTATTGTTTGCATATTTCTCAGTGTTGAAATTGATATTGAATATCCATATTTCCAAAGACGTTAGGAAAACACACAGACGTCGATAGTGTGGGGGTTCTCTCTGCGGCTTATCCATTGTGTACGTTTTTCCACTGTGTGACGAAACGGTTCTCCTGCTGAATGGGTTAGAGCTGGCAGCTCTGCTCACTGACAACGTTTTAAAGTCCTGCGTATGTCAGTGTTTTCTCAAACAGTCCACAAGTCAGAAATGACGGAAGGACCCATGAGCAGTCACAGAATCAGAGGATGTTCAGCAACAACCCGACCCTGTGCTGGTGGAGGGCCAGATTAGCATGCTGAAGCTAAATGCTTTAGCATGTAGTTGCTAAAGCATTTAGCAACTACATGGTAAATGCTTTAGCATGTAGTTGCTCTGAAGCTTCATATTCAGGTTCTGTGGCATCAAGGTAGAGGCAAAATGAAGCCGCCTGTCACCTATAGTATGCAACTGTGGATGAGAAACGACTCTGCAGAGTGCTCCATCATGGCAGTTCAGCTCTGTTGCCGCTTGTGTTTTTTTTTCACCGATTTTCAATGTCTTGTCCATCAATTTATGTGCAGGTGGCGACGGTCGATTTGAAGTGGACAGGAAGAGTGGCCAGATACGGACGACGGGGCTTCCTCTGCAGCGTGACAGAGAGTACCTGCTGACGGTGGTGGCAGCCGACGGGCTGGGCAGCCGCAGCGCCCCGGCCATCATATCCGCGGTGGCTGGAGCCCGGCCACCGCAGTTTACTAATGCCTCCTTCACCATCGCTATACTGGAAAACACCCCGGAAGGACAGCCGTGAGTTCCCACACCAAATCTCTGTTATTATAATACAGGGCTTTGGAAATGTATTGATAGCTGTGTTTCCATTACCAATGTGCACAAAACTTTGTCAATGTTCCGCTTATGTTAAAACAAAAGCAAAACAAAAAAACCCCAACAATTTTGCAATTGCGGTGTTTCCATTCAATAAAAATCACAACTAAAATCACACATGAATAAGTTTGTTCATGTGATAAGTCATTAAAAATATGCCTGTGCAATCTTCTTCCAACTACTTCCTGTCGTCTTCTTCTTTGTGGTTGGAAACAACATAATATGCCTCCTTTAATTGGAAATGTTTATGTTCTAATGAGAGGAGTCCCTTCAATTTTACAGGAGTCTGCTGATAACTTTTTTTGCAAACAACCACACTTTCCTAGTTATTTATTAATCTTAGGATATTAGAAATATGCAGTTTGACAGAAATAAATGTTAAACTTGTTTTTAGACAATGCATCCATAATAAAATCGGGACTGTATTTTAACAATGCAGCAACTTGTTAATGGAACAAACTAGTTGTTTCTGAATTATGTGAGGAGTGAAGAAAAGACAAAAAAAAAAAAAAACAAACAAAAAAACCCCCACTATGACTTCATTAATAAGGCCAAATTAGGAGCTTTACATATCTCCCTAAACCATGACATGACCCGCTGATCCATCAGCGTCGGTTCACGTGTAATCCAGGGCACCTGCTTGGACACAGATGCGCTAGAATGGCAGCAGATTCTCTCCAGCAGCCATGAAAGAGCCTTAATCTAACACAAACAGATGTGGCAGACATGGGCCCAGTAAACAAACCACTGGTGATGAGGCATATGGAGATTTTCTTGTTTTTTTTATTAATTTATTTATTTTTTTAGTTTGCACAGCAGCCTTGTTTGGATCAGCAGACGGAGGAGGGATTATTCTTATTCAATTTAATATTCCCGTCGTAAAGCCAGATATATAGATGACTAATACAAACTTTAATGCGCTGTGAATGCTTTTTATTGGCTTCTGTCATTAATCTCAAGAGTTGGGCACACAGTAATAAATGGATGTTACTTTAAGTCTTAAAGGAATTCAAATAACTCTCATCCCAAAGTGCAAATACTGTGAATTATTCTTTATGGCCTGTGGCGACTTTTCAAGGTTCATTTTACTTAGTTTAATGTCAGATTGCCACATAATCAACTTCCTGCAGAGTATAACTTTCCACTGCATATGAACTGTCACTAAGTCCACTGATGGAGCAGATTTAAGTTTCATTCTGACCTGGTTACAAAGGTTTGACACCTAATTTTTTCATGTTTTCTAGTGTTTACATTTAACAGCGGTGTAATATTCAGCACTGCGATGAAATACTAGAAGCTCTTTACCCCACTGCAGAGTCACTATTTACCACGTTTTCAACAGCATTTTTCATTTATTTATTTATTAAAATTTTTTATGTTTGAGGAATCTTTGAATAACCCATGGCAACAATTCGGGGCTGCCTAAACGCTTGCTCATATAATTCACTGCCTAGCTACCCAAAGCTCCACCTTCTGAGCTCATCATACAATATGGTTCTCAGTCTAACGCTGAGAACAATTGTAAATGGCATTATGGAGGACCATTGTTGAGATAATGTGCTGAAAGTGGAGTGTTGAATCTAGACAGATCTTAAAGAGACAAAGACCTAATTTCAAGGTGTTAAATTCCAAAGTCAAATAAGTTATTTTTGATTTATACAATATATTTATTGCCATTGAAGGTTACCTAGTTATTTGAGTGAGCTATAAAATGACTCTATGTGTTTGGAAAATACACAATAGTGCCCTTTTAAGTCTTTCTCCAGTATTTTCTGACAACAGGCAGCTTTTATCTTATTACTGATTCACTGCCATGCTTCACATTGGGGTGTGCTTTTCAGATACATTGTTGACACCTCCCCACATGTAACGCTGATGATTGTGGCCATAAAGTTCTGGTTTGGTCTCATTTCTCCAGACATTTTTAGGCTTGTTTCTGTGCTGTTTGGCTTAGTAACAGCTTTCTGCTAGCGACTTAACCATGTAGCCCATTTTCCCCAAGTGTCTCCTTTTTGTGCCCTTTCAAACAGCTGCAATACAATTCTTTTTAGAAAGCCCTGTGTGTGTGTTTGTGTGTATTTTATTTTTTCATCCTGAGCATATTTTTCTTGGTCTACCTGACCATGGCCTCCTGTCAACAGAACAATTCATTTTCCAATTCTTAATTAGTGTTTGAAGACTCAGTTTGGACTTCTAAATAGTCTGGTTTCAACTGTAGATTAATTTTTGTTATCCAAACAGTTTCTGTGAGTTTGTGAGCAGAAAGGCTCTAATGTGTTCTGCTAAGTGAGGCGAGTCACCAGTAAGAATATGCTGCAATATGCATTCCTCTTTGTTTTTTTACATTTCTTACATTTTCTTTTTAAATTTTTTTTTTTTTACATTTCTCATTAGCCAGTCGTTAACATGGTGCAGATGTGCAGCGCTCATTCTCTTGCTGCGCCTGTAGAGGAGAATAGGCTCAGTCATTACATTAACCTGCTGCATTTTGTGCCTTATGATGTCTTTGCTGCTCACTCTTCTAACTCACCTGGTCTGTTTTGGAAAACACACAACTATTAGAAATTTCTCTTCACAAGCTGGATTTTCAGAAGACTAAAAATAGGAGCCAGTAGGAGTTGCAACAGCCGAGTTTCTTCTTGGAAAACCGGAGCTACAGTGTTTATCTGAAAACTCAACATCAGTATTTTATCTTTGTACTGTTACAGTTCTGTCACAAATATAAAATCTTTGTTTGGGAATTCATGGAGGCTTTAAATTGAATGTATTACTTATTAAAATAATAAACATCCTTAGACTGAATGTTGCCTCCATAAAAGTAATATTGGTTATTTTAAATACTCATTTGCTTTTTAAATTTACGACTTATCACATGCACAAGGCAATACAATGACATTCTGTTGGCAGCAGTAGGCCAGACAACAAAAATGTAGTGCAAAACTGGCTCAAAAATATATAAAAGTTAAAAGTTAAAATGAGCAAAAATTATTTGAAAAGCAAAATATAGGTGTAGCAACTGGGTATGTGGTTAAGCTAACTCGTGGTTTTATGTCTCTCCAGGTGACTCTTCATTTTGTACACCTACAATAGTTGTCAACATGAGTGACATTCATAAAACAAATAGTTTCTTCAAAAAAATCTCCTGGCAGTTTTAGAAAGTGCAGCATTTTTTTTTTATTTTTTTTTTACATTTATGCAGCCCATATAAATAAAGTGTAAAACTGGAATAACTATAACATATTATCTAAAAAATAGTAAAATGCTATGAAAAAATAATAGTTCTGCAAATACATTAGATGCAGGAGTGATAGAAGGGAGTGTCAGGTTAACATCATTCTGATGGATTAGGTGTTTTCTCAACGGCATTAGCAAAAAGTAACTGCAGCCGCTCATAAATCTAGGTAGAGTTGTACGTTTATTTCCAACATAATATGTTCCATTATTCTGCAATGGGAAAGAATCTTCTTGATCCTTTTATTATGAGCTAGTTTCCTTATCTGATCAGGAGTGGGCATCCCAGTTTGTTCAACATTAGACTCTGCAGTTATAAGAGAAATTAGAAATACAGAGAAGAAAAATGTAAAGGCGGGTGGAATGTTGTCCAAATTATAAAAGAAGGTAAAACTGCAGGGTCAAAAACTAGAGGCGTGTAATTTTCTTTCACTCACTGATGAAATAATGTTTGAATCATTTCTGTTCTGTAGTAACATAAATGATCCAACTTGCCTCTTTGATGTGCCGATCCTTTCTAATATTAAAGTAGACAAGATCTTTTTAAAAATAAAACTAGAGCAATAAAAATAGTATAAGAGTTTTATAAAAACTTTCAAATAGAGTTCCCTTAATAAATTTATGAAAAGTAAAAAAAAAAAAAGAAGATAAGAACATTTGTGTTTTGTTGATATTTTCTTTGTTTCTTGGCGATAAATCTTCTTCTGTTGGAAAGCTTGTGCAATTCCTTTTAAACGTTGCCATATTTGTTAAAAAAAAAAGATGCATTTGTGAGTTGAGCAGCAGATTTAAGTATTTGTGATGCGTCCATGAAAAACCTGCCTAATCATTTCTGCCAGTGCCAAACAACTTATCCTGCTGTAGACTTTTGATTGGCGTTTATTTGGTTGGATAATTGAAGTTTTGGAAATGTAGCTATTAATTTGTTTAACAAGTGGGCCACACCAGTGTGTGGGAGAACTGTTATCCACCAGCTTGGTCACACACTGCTGTGGGATGGCATCTCGTTCCCATTGAGGCTGTTGAAGGAAGCAACTGAGCGGAGAACAACCAAATTTTTTAGTCAAGCCAAACACTCTAGCTGCACATTTACTCAATCACACACACATTCATACACAAATACACAGATGGGCAGGTAACTTGGTGTTAAGTGCCTTGCTCAAGGCCACATTGACAGGTCAGGAGGAAGGTGGAATCAAACACGCAACCTTTAAACTGCAACTCTTCCTGCTGAGCCACAATCATGGCGGTCAATGAATCCTACCAGAACAGCTGAATTTTGCTTCACGTTCCACAGATTCAGGTTTTGGCAAAATGTGAACTCAAGAAGTGAAATATAGTAAAAGATGCTTCTGGTTATTCAGGTTACTGGATGTTTTTATTTATTTTACATTTTTAATTAAAAACAAATTAACAGCTTTGATGTTTCTAATTTTTTGAAATTGGCAGTACTATGCAAATTCCAGACACATAGTGCCATTGTATAGCACAATCAAGTAACTATGTTCTCTTCAGTTATGATAAAAAAAATGTTGCATGTGTCAAATATAATGTAATTTAACGCCTTGAAGTTGGGCCTTTTTCATCAATGGAGGATTAGAATCCATACTTTCAAAATTTGTAAATAACTGAAAACGCAACGAGTAGACGTGTTCATGGTTTTATTGTGGCCAGTCACATTTACAGCGCCGTCCTTAGAGGATCATAGACAATGAGTTAAGAGACCATCCATCCATCCATCCATCCATCCATCCATCCATCCATCCATCCATCCATCCATCCATCCATCCATCCATCCATC
>CAEFZY010078749.1:0-10366 GCA_903066815.1 Brachyrhaphis roseni
TAGCACAGCACTAACAGGGCTGGTTAAAAAAAACATACCGGTGAGAGCCGTCTTCATCTTCCTCCTGAGCACTGAGATGTGTTACGTTACATTAAACTTGCGTCTTCCTCTACACATAAATTCCACCTGTCTCACTCTTACCTTTTCTGCTCGAGCGCCCGTGGTGGCCATTAGGGGAAAAAAATGCATAAATAAGCCGCATCTTTGTATAAGCCGCAGGGCTGAAAGCCTGTGACAAAAGTCGCGGCTTATAGTCCGGAAATTACGGTACTTAGAAAAACATGTCTTCACTTAGTTTCTCCTGTTTATCTCGGTATTTGGTGTTTCCACTCTTCTTAGGGATTCTTGTCGTGTTTGGTCAGCTCCTCCATTTTATTTCTAAAGTGTAGCTAGAGTACATTAGAGCAACGTATAAACTTTTACCACTTTGGATTGTGGGATTCATCCAAGCAAATCTGCTGTTAGTATCTCAAGCTGTCATAGATTTAACTGTTTTTCTTCCCAGAACAGTTAGATGTGTAGCAGCTGCCCACTGACGTTTTTACAATAGGAAGAGGCACAATGAAGGTGAAGGCATTAAGATAGACATCAAACAAATTAGCATGGAGCAAGGCTCACCTCTTCCAGTTCCTGCAGGTGTCCCACATGCCACAGCCTGTCCATAGTATCACTAGGGTAGTTGCAGAAATCAGGCTGGAAAATGGAAATTGATGAATGAAAGAAGGAGAGTTGAGAGTTCTTGTCGATTCCTGTCTCTTTCATTCATCTGGTCTGTGTGCTTAAAGAAGATAAGTTCTATCTTCAGATGGTAATGCAGAACTGCTGACATGCATGCATAGACATTGGCAACAAGCTGCAGCAGCGTGGAACAACAACAGGTCAGATGAAAACAAAAAAAAAAGACCCAGTAGTATAATCACCACTCATTATTAGAGGTTTTATTTTTACTCAAGGTTCAAACTTTTCAGACTTTTGGATAGTTGCTGGATTATTCAGGAAAAGAACCAAAAAGAACGTAATCTCCCCCCAGCTGTTTCCCTGTGAAACATAACTGAATTATTTGTGTAAGGTTGCATTCACACCTGCCCTGTGTAGTCCACTTTGATCAAACTCTTGTTTGTTTGCCTAAAAGTCCGGTTTGTTTGTGGAGGAGTGAACGTGTAACCGAACTCTGATGAGAATTAAAAAAAGCGAACTTTGTTCCTCCTACAGAGGTCTCTGTTCAGTTGAAGTGAACTCCGGTGCGGTTCAAATGCATACGTGAAGCAGACCAGAGAGCACCACAAAAACAGGAAGTGGACTAGCACAGGGCATTCTGGGTAAATTCAACCAAATAAAATAAAAAAAGATGCTTATGTCTAGTTGTAGCGGGAGAAATGTGTTGTGGTCTTTTGCCAAAGACAAAAGAGAAATCCTATAAACTCGAAAATCTGATGCCACTCCATTTTTATTTACATTTTCTGAAGAAGGAAGTTGCACTCAGTGTCTTCTTTGTGTCATTTACTTCAGTGATTCTTGGAGCAGCACCACCACAGGCGAGGGGGGGAACAGGTTACTCAAAGGGTTTGGTTTATTTGACTCAGTGCAGTGTGAAAGAGAACCACAGCAGCTGAAAATGGAAGAAATGTAATTTTGATCCCAAATCAAACCAAGTCTCCTAGGAAACCCTGAAGTTCCCTGATTTGAGAACTCCTTTGGAGAGCAAGTTTGAAATACTTGTTCCCATGTTGCCTTGGCGAGTTTGATACATTCAAACTCTCCATTCAAACTGAAAACCTAAGTTCTAGTTGGTGAAATTTAGATACATTGGTTAAGTGGGATATCAGTCCTATTTATGCACATTGAATATACATACAAATGAATATGTTTGGTTTCATTGGAGATACAATAAAAATGTTAAATTGACAAATTAACTTTGCAATAGTGAAAAAAAAAAAAAAGTGAACCCCAAATCCAAATTTTCTGTACTTGTATTAGTCAGTAATACAAATACACAGCCAAATCATAAAACAGTCTGAGAGAAGACTGAAAGTCTGAAGGATTTGCTGATGACTGGTGAAAATCGATGCCAAACTCTCTAGAACCTGCACTTTAAACCTCACACCTCCAGACGATTCTGCAAAGTTCTGATGAAGCTTCCATTCCTCTGATGATCAGGCAGGTGGAGGCCAGCGTTCCCTGCATCCACCCAGCTGTTTGCCACATCACGGTCCACGGTCGTTCAGCCTCTGAGTGTCGTACATTGAGCTGCGCCGGCCGGAACGGACCATGAATCCTGCTCCACGCCCACCTTACCAAATGTTCAATTTCACAATTCTCTGACTGTGCCAGAGAACACACTCAGACAGAGTCCCACAGCTGCATTTCAACACTGATGGAGTATCTTTGTGGCGCTGTCATTGTTGTGGGCCTGCTCATGACTGCAGGCATTTCCTGGCAATTTTCCGCATGATTTCACATTTTCTCATCGGCACTGTTTAGCTTGGAATCTGCCGAGTTAATAATTGACTAAGGAGTTTTTTGTTTTGTTTTATTTTGTTGTGTAGCTGGAAGCGTGCGTAAATCCTTTTATAAGGGCTTTTTGTGTGCACAACTTATCTGCCTGTGCTCCTTAGATAAAGAGTGGAGCAAACATGCAAACCATTAGCGCCCGCAAGCTGTCTCTAAGCAAGGCCATTGCTACAGGGTTTATGATACATACAGTTCAATTTGGAACAAATACTCAAGGAGTTTAATATTTTTTATAAAATGATGTGTGTGATGTCTTGCTGTTAGCTTGAGGAAACTAGAAAACTCCATAACTGAATGTTACAGCCCTGGGCCTTTTTTTGAAGGCAGCGTTTCAATGTTCCAGGAACCTCAATGTAGGAAAAGGCCCCAGGGCCAAAATGTCAATTTTGATCAGCTCCGCATAAAACCATCATCATTCAGAAATTTTGATTACAGATTTATTTCTTTATATTTGCTCATCATTTTTACTATGAGGCTCAGTGGCGACTTTTGATACTAAGTATTTTGTCCAAATTATCCGAAAAAATTAAAATAAAGACAAACCATGACCTGTTACCACTTCCTGTCGTCTTCTTTGTCGTCTTCAGCAATAGCAACATCCTACTGTTGACCATTGACTGCCGTGACGCAAAAAAGTGCCTCCATTGCAATTTAACAAAATAGATCTATTTCCATACGGCCGAAAAAACCCCTGCCTCAAAATGTTTTTGGAAATTTCCATTAAGCAAATTTGTCTTAGGAATTTCAGTTTGATAGTTTTACAGTTAACGAAAAAGCAGCTATTTGAACAGGAGCTTTCATTGTAAAAAACAGTCAAACCGACTGGGACTGTGTTGACACTGGGCTCAGTGGAAGTCTTGCAATTGGAAGGTCGTTGCTTCGATTCTGGCTTCTTCTTCCTTCTGGGCAGGAACCCCAACCTGCCTTCTGGTCTGTGTGTCAGTGTGCGAATGTGTCTGAACTGGAAATATAAAATCAATTTACTATTTACAACTAATACATTAAAAAATAAATGCAGATAAACCACACGAGTCTAATGATGCTAACCAGCGTTGATTTGTGATGTAAGGAGCTGCCACAAGTAACACACTTAGTTATAGAAAGGAATAGATTTTTTTTTTTTATCTATTATTTTTACATTGAGTCAACATAGTAGGATGGAGGTTGATACAGGTCCATCTTTTGATGTGGTCACTAGATGGGGCGGGGGAAGAAAAACTAATTTTCCACCCAATTAAACAAAGTGTTTAGGTGATCATGGTGCCATTTCTCTGTTTTGACATCGCTGCAAATGAGACAGTTCTCCCTGAATGCCAGGCAGCCGAGCGCTTTGCTCTGATTTGATTTCTTAAACGCTCTCCTTGCCAGCAGCGCCTGAAGCCATTTATGATACACTTGTTTAGTGTCAAATATGGAGGAGCTTCATTCCATGGAGCTTATGAGTCAAACCCCCCTCACACACACACACACACCCCCACACACACACACACACACACACACACCTTCCAGCTATTTCAGAATCAGCCTCCTACACTTCTATTTCATCACATGCTGATATCCTGCTCTTGACTGAAACAAGGCTTATCTGTCAGCCTCCATGCTCCAAATGAAGGACCAAAAGCAATCTCCTCTCCTCTCCTGTCCTCTCCTCTGAGCAGTGGCCTCACCTCGACCCCAGATCTCTCCGCGGTCCGCCGGGTTTGTTGTAAGGTTTTAAGTGGCCCCTCTTTGAAAAAAGCTCATAGTAGCGAAGTTGGGTGAATCAGCAAATGATCCCAGCAGAGCTGCAGTCGCTGTAAAAAGGGAAGACAGGAGTAAAAGTGTTCCTCCTCCCTGTTTCACTCAAGCGTTGGGACTTCTTAAAAGAGGTTAGACACATGGAAGGAGGTTACTTCACCCTGGAGATGAGGGGTAGCTTTAAACTTTATCACAATGGGAGCAGGTAGAAAGGATGCGTCTGCCTGCCTGAGCCTTAGCTGCCAATTCATTAAGGAAAACCAGACAATATGGAAACTCTACCACAGTTATGTTTTCTTCTTTTACAAATACCAGTTGTTGTTTTTTTAATCTGAAATACTAAGCTAAATACCTTTTTTTTACTTTGAATATCAATGCCAGAATAATATGGTGTGTGTTCTGTTTCTACTATAAAGTTAGACCTTGAAATTCCAGATTGCAAAGCGGAGCAGCCTTTCGTTTGCTGTCCACACATATAAAATAAAATCTGGGAAAAAATGCAGATACAGCTGATTTACTCACACTTGTGATGATTTGTATCTCACTGAACCATCGCATGCAGACCTGTTCTGTCCTGGCAGATCAGTAAGGTGGTGGACCAGGTTGCCATATGGTGTCAGGTCAGAGATCTCCTCAAAAAAGCAGGAGACCAGAATCCCCCCTTCCTGTCACATAAATTAAAACCTACACCATCTGGTTCACTGCCTGTTTGGATCAGGCAGTGTTCCAAACACATGTACACACATACAGGCTGTCAAAATGAACACCTTAATCATGCTTTCATTCACATTCTTTTTACACTTTTTTTTTTACACACAACACACAGAGTTCTGTATTTTTGGACATAATCTGCACTGCAGTTTGAGCAGTATGTCCTTTTCTGTCTCAGCTGTGAATAATCTGCTGTTTCTTGCAAAACTAATATCTGAAAATTTCTGAAACAAATTATTTTTCTTAATTCCCATAGCAAGAGCTATAATTTATCATGGATGGATGTGTCAGCGTAGAAAACCAATTGAAGTAAACTCTTGTTAAGGAATTTGTTGGAGAGTAGAAAACATCCCGACTTTTCCCAGAAAGCTCGGCTTGTGGACGGTCGTAGTTTAATAAAAGTCTCCAGACCAAATCTTGCTGCATACCTGCAGAGATAAGGGAGAACTGTTTAAATACCAAAACAACGCATTCCTGTTGTTTGCTCAAAATGACCATTTCAGTAAACCGATCTCATAATTTCCCTCCTGAATTCCAACAGGTGTGAAGAATTAACACCCAAAAGAGCCGGCAGTGTCCTTCCACAGGAAGCTCTGCGCTTCGATCAGATTCCCCTGAACAAGTAATCCCTCCACAGTGACTGTGTGCTCAAGCACTGGAGGTAAACGGGGGACAATAGGAGGGGTTGTGCACCCACCTCTGTCTGTCTGTATTCACACACACACATAGGGCTGTTATCACCCTGCTGGGCTTCCATACAATGCACCACAAACACAGATGCTATGGCAAGTCTGACGTGACACTATCATAAACATGACATAACAGCTGTCATGGTGATGAAGGAATCTTTATGAATGTTTATGACTGTTGTCATGAAGTATAATTCGGTAAATAATAACACTTTTAATGCAAGTTTGACCATTTTAATAGACTTTTAATACAAGTTGGGGTTTTTTCCAACAATATTTTTATTATTTTTTTACAAATATATCTGCCATATAACAAATACAAACAACAAAACTAACAAACGCCCTCTTAGTTACATATCTACATATATTCTTTTAAGTACACGGAAAGTAATAGTCCATTGTTGAGGCTCCCTTGTTTGACATTATGTTCTGACATTAATCTTGTCTTTAGCTGTCTTCTTCATCCTGAGACAAGTCCGTTCCTTCAACAAAGGAACGGACTTGAACATTTGGGTCTCCAAATGTTTTCAAATAATTCGCTTTTCCCTTTTTGGAGATATGTTATGCGTTCCAGAGGCAAAGTTTTCAGCATTTATCTGGTCCATTGTTTGGTCCCTGGTCTTGATGTATTCTTCCAGAATAGTGCTATCAGTCTTTAAGCTTGAAGTAGACACATATCAATCAACATTTGTTCACATTTGGTAAACACATTATTTTTTGGATACAAACATAAAATTAGAAAAACCGGATCTAGTGCAACATCCTTTGAGACAAGATGTTCCATAATTTTGATTATTGCTTTCCAACATTTTTGAATTTCCCTACTTTCCCAAGTCCCTTTTTCTTCTAAACATTTTTTGCATATGTCTGGTATATTAGGATTGTACCGGTGTAAATTGGTTGGTGTAATATAGATTTGCATTAACCATTTGTGTTGAAGTAACCTTAAATGTGAGTTAACTGTTTGTTTCTGAGCCTTTATACAGACAGACTGCCAATCTTCCAGTGACAGGTTTACACCCAGATCTAATTTCCAGGCTTCTAGTTTCTGTGTTGAGTCCTCTGGGGAATTCAAAACTATAAAACTGTAGATTTCTGAAATCGCACCTTTATTTTAGCTATCTTTGCTAACAATTTCTTCTAGTTGGGATTTTGGTGGCTTGGTTAAATCTTTGTTCTCTAGCCTAATGTAACTTCTGAGCTGAAGATATTTAAATAAGTATTTTCTATTTATATTAAATTTCTGCCTGAGTTCTTGAAAAGACATCATGTAAGTTGAATTTGGTTGATACAAATCATAAATTCTGTCTATTCCCTTTGTGGCCCATTGTTTAAATACAGAGTCTGCTCTTCCAGGAGTAAAATCTTGGTTCCCCCATACTGGAGTAAATTGTGACTCCAATATGGGGGACAAAAGAACGTAAAGAAGTTCTTTTGTGAACTTCTTTACGTCATACCATATTTTGATTATGTTTTTAACAATAGGATTAACTGTTTTCCCCAACAGTCTTAGAATTGAATCAGAAAAAATTTATTAAGGTAAGGGTGGACTTACTGATTTATAATCCATTTCTACCCATTGAGGGACATCCCTGGCATTAAAGTAATATCTAATAGTCCTAAGTTGGGCTGCCCAGTAATACCACTTCAAATTCGGATACCCTAGTCATCCCTCCTTGTGTGGTAAATGTAAGAGCGACATTCTAACCCTGGGCCTTTTATTTTGCCATAAAAACCCTGCAATTAATTTCCTAAAATTATTAAACCAGTTTACATTCTGAAAAATATACAATATTTTTGGAAGTATATTCATTTTGTAGGTGTTGATCCTGCCAATCAGTGATAATGGAAGGGGCATCCATCTATTGATATTTTCAATGATTTCTTTTGTTAAACATTCATAGTTCTTTACAATCGTATCTAGATTTGAAATTATGTCGATTTCTAAATATGTGAATTCTCTAACGACCCTAAATTCTGAGCTCATTTCTGGGGACATTTCTTTTCCGTCCAACATTAATAATGAAGATTTAACTTTATTTATATTATACCCTGAAATATGACCATATTCCCCTATTAAATTAAGCAAGCTTGGAATAGATTCTTTTAAGTTTGAACTAAACAGGATTATGTCATCTGCATATAGTGAAATTTTGTGTTCTATTTGTTTAAATGTAATGCCTGTTATAGATTTATGGGACCTTACAGCTATAGCAAGTGGTTCCAATGCTAATCTAAACAACAAGGGGGAATAAGGACATCCTTGACGACATCCTCGTTTGATAATAATTGATTTAGACACATTTTTATATGTTAAAAATGTGTCTAAATCACATTTTAGACACATAGTAGAAATCCTGCTATTTCTGCAATAGGATTTAAATATAATAAGTGTACCCATTTTTTAAAATTATTTCCATAACCGAAGCTTGTGCCAGCTTCCAGGAGGTTTCCAAGTGGGGAAAAAAGTAGAACGAAACTGCATTGTTGTTTTCATGATCAGCTCTCAGAGGAGACAGCGCTCACTTGTCCTGTGTTTGCTCCATCGTGCAGACTTCATATACTTGCACAAATGGATTCCACCTGCAAGCTGCTGCGGCATGTGATCCCTTTATGGCGATTTGCTTCTATAAAAAGCATGCTGGTTTCACGATGTGTTTCGATAAGGTTTAAGGTTTGTGCAGCAGCGGGGTTTCTACTGGAACTGGCTTTTGAACTTTCTGGAAAGAAATCAGTGAAAGTCTCCAACTGACATTTTCCGCGTCGAGAACTCTTTTCACTGCACCATTTTGCCATATTTCAGATTCCAGCGCAGTATTCTGCAGCTCGGAGTTTCTGTCTGGTTCTTACAACAATGGGAAAAGTTAGTGGGAGTGTTTGTGCTTGATAAGTTCAGATGTTCTTTCACTCTGTCCGGAACTACTTCATATCACTTGACAGGATGAATCTGTATAAATAACTAAACACAAATCACATGTGGGACTCCTCCATCTACTTTTGTTTTTTCCTCCTATCTCATATTATGGAGTATATTTTACCATACTTATGCTGATAATACACAACTGCCAGGTATTCCTATCACAACTTTCTTGCATCACTCTGGTTTGCATACAGCAGTATTTGTATTTGTAGGCATTGGATTCCTTTGACAACACACAGCTGGCTCCTATCAACTGTCACAGCATCGCACAGTTGACACAGTTACTAAAAAGTTTTATCATTCTTCTGCGAAATCAACGACTAAAATTGGAGCTGACTTCTTCTCTGATTGGCCGATGGATGATGAGTGCTGGCACCGTGGCTGAATTCTGAATATATCTTATGTTTACGTCCATTACCGTCATGATTTTTTATAACGTAAGATTTTAAGTTACATTTGGGTTTTTTTAAACACTGCAATTTTTTTGCATTGGTAGAATATCAACAGAATTTTGTGCACATTTGTAATGGAAATGCAGCTAGGTGTTTTTGGATCACTTTTTTCCCCATAAGAAAATGCATAGTTTGGTATTTACTCATTTTATCTTTCTCTGTTATAAAATTATGCCTAATGATCTGGAGCACGTGTCAAACTCAAGGCCCGTGGGCCAAATCTGGCCCCCTATAGCCCTTTAAGTGGCCCTCTAGACCAGACCACTTATATGGTTGAACTGAAGGGGACATTGTTTAATGGTTACAACAGTTCAAAAAAACTTTAGTAATTTGTGCATGTTTTTGTGTCATCCACTATTGTCTGGAAAACTCTAAATAGGATTTTTGACCCCCTCTCCCCCTGCCCCAGCCTCCAGGTTCTGTGTTACGGCCCTGCTTTTGGTGTCACAGCGCAGCGCACAGAGCTCCTCCTGCAGCTCCAGAGCTCAGATATCCCGCTGCACAGATTTGTGACACTTATCTTAATATTAATAATTATAATGACGTTTAGTCGCACAACTTTACGGACTCGTTCATTCGTGGCTGTTTTCACGTTTATTGCGCTGTTCATATTAGTTTCGATGTTTGCAGTTTTCTGGAGCGCAACGCAAAGCTGGACGTCATTCAGAGGTAATATATTAACTTGATATTAACAAAGACGCAGCGGGACAGATAATCCAGGAAATGATGGACTAAAACTAACTGGATATCAGACAAATTCTGGGGTTTATGTCTGCTTATTTCCAAGCCCAAAAAGCGCAGACCGCGACTCATTAAATTTGCGAGCGACTTTAGAAAGAAAAAACGAGCCCAAAGCCGCAATAAACGGAATTGGCGACCGAAACTCAAAATATTTCCTTTTCAGTAACAAAATGCGCATCTCCCTCCATTGTTTCTGTCGCTGCTGAAACTGCGGTTACTCCCAAAGACGCGTAGAGGAAATAAAATTACAAAAGAAAATAGTAACACAAAGTGGTTTCGATAAGTAACTGTAGTCTGACTACCTGATTTGAAATAGAAACGCGTTAGATTACTCCTTACTGAAAAACAGTGGTCACCGTTTGCCTCCCACCTGGCCTGAAACCCCCTGTTCTCAGCGTCCATCTTACGTTTAGCCATTTTTTAGGAGGGGGGAACCTGAAAGTTGACCTCTGCTCTGATTGCTGATGAACAATGAAGCCGCTCGTGCGCTGCAGTGACTTCGCGGGCTACAGTTGCATTGTGGGGAATATAGATAGATAGATAGATAGATAGATAGATAGATAGATAGATAGATAGATAGATAGATAGATAGATAGATAGATAGA